>VWZP01001285.1:469308-558702 GCA_013396995.1 Dicaeum eximium
CCCGGCAGCGGGCCGGGGAGGGGGCAGCAGCGAGGCGGGCGGCCGGCGCGCCCCGGGATCCGCGTTTAAAGGGGCCGCGGCCGCCGCCTCGAACCGTCCCTTCCCCCTCCGCTCCTTATGTAACGGCGGCCGCGCCTGCACGGGAAGCTCCCGGCGAGTCCAACCCCTCCGGGGCAGGCCCTGCGAACGGCCGGGCCGGGTTGCAGCCGGTGTGCCTCGAGCACAGCTCCCACCGCCGCGGCGTGGTGTGTTTCGAGGTTACCCCATAACCCGACAGTCTCCCGAGGCAAACCCCCCCAAGCCGCCGTTAGCGACTGCCCTTCCCTAAGCGCACAGCCCACCGTGACCGCCGTGTGCAATCGCACCCAGCTGCAAGGGCTCTGCCGTCCGCTCCGAGCCTTCCTCATTATGCAAGAATTTGCAGACAGAAATATTAGACGGTTTTAGATTGATAAACCTAGCAAAGCTGGCAGAAGGTTATTGATTGCAAGAGAGGGTATGGGAATGAGCCATTTCTGGCTATCTGCCCTGCACACTTCCCACCTGCCCTTTCTGTGGGAAGGAGAAATAATCCACATGGTAGTGGTGCCATTCCTATCAAGTTTTTTTGAAAAGTACTTATTTATCCAGCTTCAGGGACAACAACAGGGCCGGAAAGGGAGAAAATTTAAAGAGTAATAGGATAATAAATTAAACCTATGTAGCACTGCACCATCACCAGGTGTGACAGCTCAGCTCCCACCCCACCCCAGGCTGGCAGGCTGGGCAAAGGAGCAGCCTCTGGGCCTCAGGAGCTGCAGGAGTGCACTGCTTTCTCCAGGTCACAGACTGACTTTGGGATCAAGCTCACCTTGCTGGGATGGAATCACCAGTTTCCAGACAAAGTGGTTTGACCCCATTTCCTACCACACTTTACAACAAGCATTCCTGGTACCAGTTTGTTGTGTTACCAAACCAAAACTGACACCGTTTAGCCATTGATCATGAGACATCAACGCTTTGAGAAACTGCAGTTCATTGCACACAGGCTCCCACCAAGACTGAGGCTGTGATGTTTCTTGGTCAGCATTGCATGACAACAGGTCCAGAGAGTCCCTAAAGCTCCCATTTCTCTTTCTGCAGTCCCAAGACCACCCAGTGTCCTGCCAGCCCTCACTGCTCTGGCAGAGTAGTAAGCCCCATGCACAGTCAGATGTCTGTCATTCCACTGACAGTGGACTTTGGGATCCTTCCATTTTTTATGATAGTTTCCAGGGACACTAATCTGAGAAAATGAACTCTGGTGTTGCCTTTCATGAAGCCATGGCCAAATGCTGCAGTGTAGAAGCAAGGAATAGGTTTTAGGAGCCTGGATTCCTCTGACACCTTCAAAATTCTGTAGTATATCCTGGGGAGAAAAAGCAATGCTGAGCACCATTCTGGGACTATGTACTCTTTACACACACACCCCTTCTTGTTCATCTTCTTTCTTTTTTTTCCTTGCTTTTTATTTCTCTGATAGTTTTCATTATGATGGAAAATGTGTGCAGAGGGGTCAGGCAGAGGAGAAATGGAATGAGTGGGAAGGGAACCTAAAGGAAGAGAAAATGAAAAGGAAGTAATAACAGGAAGGGAGAGTGTGAGTCAATGGCAAGGTGGGAAGGGAGAGGAATATATGAATGAATGCACAGACAGAATGAAGACAAATATAGAATCAGAAAGGGAAGAAATTAAAGTGGGTGAGACTGTATTCATCAGGTTTTAATTTTGTCTCTGACAAGCATTAATTCCCTGTGCTGAATCAAAACCTTTCTCCTTTATACTGCATCTGTTCTTAGCACACAGGCATCTCCTACGTAAGGATGGAAAATTTCTTTCCCTGAAGATGGTGTATTTAGTCTCTCAGCCTTATGTTCCACATTCATTCCCTTCCACAATGTGTCAGACACTTCAGCAGCTCACACAATCTTGTTACTTCTTCGCTATAACATTATATAAAGTCCATTTGAAACAGACACTGGTCTTGAATACTGAGAGAATTCCCAATTTATTCTCTCTGCCTCTATTTTATACATCTTTCTCTCCTCTACTTCTTATTCTATCCAGCTGAAATCAGGTTTTTAAGAACGGATGGATTCTGCATAGCTCTTTGAAAGCAGACAGCTTTGGGGGGTGTTCCCATTCCTCAAAGGCCTCTCATTTCTCAGCTACCTTGTAGCAATAACCCCTGTCTGAGCGATTTCTATTTCTTTCCCCACACCATTACAATTTTTTAAAAGAAAAGCCTGATTAACTCTCCAAATACCAGCGGACTTCAGTGTAAGTGTAGAGCAGAGAAACCTTTTCCATAGCTCCACTTTTCTAAAGCCAGACCTGCCTGAGACAGTATTTTGCAGAGTCACACTTCAGGCTGCGTGCTTCCTTCAGATAACCACTCCTATCACCTGGGCAAGGGATCAACTTTTTTTAAAGCTCACATTCCTCCCAGATGTGATTCCATGCAATCACTTGGCAAAGAATTTAGTCCTAGGTATTTCAGTCTCAGAGCACACAATGTTCTCATGGCGTTTTTCTCACCTGAGAGAACTCTGCTTAACAAGGAATATCATTGTCTGAATAACAGAAGTTATGTTTGTGCTAAAGGATGACAGTCTCAGCATATAATCAGAAAGTTTATTCTGTGACAGATCATCCCTGACAGTGTTTAGCAAAAAATGTCACATATCACAAATATGGGTCAACATTATGTAATGGAAAGTCTGCCAATGGCAGCACAACGTTAGAGACAGCAGGGGGTCATGTGCTTAGAACTGCAAAAGCTTGCAAAGAATTTACAACAGCAGACTCTATTTACCACAACCTCTCAGACTTTCAACATTTAGATAAACAGAACCTTACCAACTTCTGTAATTCAACAACAACGTGTCTGTTATTACAGTAACCTCACACCAGGAGAGCGGAGCAGCATTTTCTAGCATGATGCAAACTCCCAGAAACGTGAGCTGTGACACACACACATCTTGCCTGGCGAGGTTCAGCAATCTCTGCTCTCCTGCCTCAGCCTGGCATTCACAGTCCCCCAGGTAGGTCAGCAAGATCTTGCTGCAGGGCTCCCACTCTACAGCAGAAAGGCAGAGAGGCTGCCAGCCAGCTGGAGAGGTGTGTGGCTTTCCTAAAAGGCACAACCTCATTCATACCACAAAGCAAGGGGAAAAGGGATTCCTGTGTATTCCTTTCCTCCCCACAAACAATCCCTCCCCCACACGATTACAAAGTTCAGCCCCACCTGTGTTGCACTCTGTTTTGGGAAAACTGCTGTACATTAGCAGCACAGCACAGAGCTGGGCAGCTCCGTTCTCACTATTTGAAAACTCTTTTGTATTTCATTGCAGCAGGTTTTTATCTGCAAGTTATAAAAGAAATCCCCTTTCTCAGACCTCAGCAAGACTGAGAGTTCCAGCTCTGGCTTTCCACTTGGGAATAAAAAACGACTTGTGTAATTGCTCAGCGGACTGTGCAAGCAGAAGGCAAAAAGGCTACAGACATGGTTTTCAGGAAAGAAGAAACAGGGAGGAATTAAACACAGCATTTTGGGGTTTTTTTCCTCCTATTAATATGTAACTTCTGAGGAGAAAAGGAAAGATAAAAAGAAGAATGAAAATCACTACTGAGGGTCAGTCCTAAAAGGTGCACTGACTAAACTTAGCAGCTAATCCCTAAAGTTTGATGGAAATAAATTCTTTGCAATTATACAGTCATTCTCTTTCTTTAATGGACATGTCAACTGTTTCAAGCACACAAAGGCACACACTTGAAAAAACATTGTGTGCAAAATATTATTGAAATACCACAGAAGTGAAGTAAAATCCACAGACTGATGACAGAAAGACAAAAAACGCACCCCAAAACTTGAGACCCTGAGTGAAAGCCATGACTCTGTAGAGTTAATGTGCGGTGTGACACCGCATCCTTTGCTAACTGAGACAGACATTGATGTATGACAATTCAGAGCACTAGGTACAGTATCTAACCAGGAACCTCTTTGGTTTTTTCTCAGATAAATCAAGAGCCTCCTCAAGTGCTCAAACAATGAGGATGATGGCAGAGGTCCCCTTTTATACTCTAGGAAAATCCAAGGCAGAGCAGCAGTGTTTATTCTCAGCTCTAGAGTGAGTCTTTCTCCCTCTTTCTGCAAAGATAACACCCACGGCCAGGCACCCTGAAACCAACTCCAGCAGTGGGTTCCAGCTCTCCTGGAAATATGTCTGCCTGCTGTTTTCTGCTTCAGTGTTGTTTGAGATGCTGAGAAACCCCACAACTTCTGGGAGCTCTCTGGTGAGGTGCATGCAGCGGCTCATACATCTCAAAAAGTCTCTCCTTCCCTGTTCAGAGGGCTTCATTTCAGCAATTGCATTCAGTTTATGGATTCAGGCTTCTCTTGCAAGGCCATAAAGCATACTTTAAAACATCAAAAATACAATTCTGAGGCAATCTTGTGACTTCTGGTGCTAGAGAACAACCTACTCACGAATCGGGAAAAATGGCTTCAGTGTTGGCAAAACTAGTCTACAACTCACATAAAAACATAATCAGTCTACAAAAAAGACAACCAAGGGCATATAAGATAGAAATTCACTAAATCACAAGTGGCACAAATGGCGTAGCCAGAGTCTGGCTGCCAAATCTCCCAATACAGGAATTTGAGGGTGTCTCTAATTGCAGTTAATAGCAACAGCTTCAGAACAAACAAAAGGAGGTGGTACCTCCTGCGATGGATGTTACAGTTGTAAGACTAAAGGACAATGCCAGTGCTAGAAATTTTTGTTCTTTCAAGGGAAGGCTGGAAAACTTAATGCAAAAGGAATCGTTTAGAGTTACTAAAACCACAAGTGACTGAGCTGAGAGTGACTGAGCCGAGAGTGACTGAGCCCTAAGCTGAAAACCAACAGAGTCCAGAGAAGAATTACTGAAGACTGTTATATGTGCTTGTCATGCCCTTCATCTTCTGTAAATACCCATTTTCAGCCACTGCTAAAGGGACTCTACTATCCTGGCTAAGTCCTTGGTCTGACCCAGGACAATCACAGAAATGCCCTGCTCTCCAACCCTTCATTCCTTACCACCCACCACTGCCACACCACCCTCCTTCATGAGGAAAACTTCAGAGTATGGAGCCCTCTGATGGTACCGGTTGGGTGTGCAAATCTCAACCTAACCTAAGCAGTCGAAACAATTAAAAGGGAATATTCCTTTCAGACCAAGAAATATATCAAGCAAATTATTATTTTATTAGTGCTATTGATGGTGCTGCTTTCTGAATTTCAGTTTCCTGATTAGCTTTACGTAGTCTGAATTAGCATCTAAGAAAGACAAATTCTTTCAAATGCAAAAAAAAAAAAAAAAAAGGTATTTGTAGTTCATAAAATTGATTTGTTCCCGAATGGGCATAAGGTACTGTTAACATTATCACTTATTAATTTCATTTTAAGTTTAGCCTCCCTTTATGAGATCCAGAGTAACCTTAGAGAACAATCTGAACCTCTCTCCTCTGTCCTGTAAATCAGTCTTCCAAATTTTGTAACCACTTTCACATTTAATTAGTGTCTTATCCTCCAGATATTGGACCATATCTTGACCTTTAAAGGATACTACTGTCTGCTTATCCTTGACAATGCTGACTGCTATTCAGATTTAGTTTCTGTCTAAAGTTCAGTGGCCAGCTTTGATACCTTTAAGTGAATTTTGGCCCCAGCTGACTTGTTTCAGTAATTTCCTTAAGATATTATGTGGCACAGCATCAAATGCCTTTGTAAAGTCTTGATGCTATTCTGTCCTCTGCTAATCTTCTGGCTTCATTGTAAAAGAGGTGGAGGGATAAACATTCTAATTGGCCTGGCTTGGTTTACTGCAGTACACCTGTGCTGTATCAGGGTCTTGTTACACTATTCACCTCCATGGAAATACATTTCCCCCTTCAGCTTCACTGTTTATAGTATTTGTTTCCATTTGGAGCCATGCCCATAAGACAATAGTTTCCATAGTTACTCTTAATTCAGTTTTTAAAGACTTCTGGCATGCTGACACTTTATTGGTCTCCTGATACCTCCTCAATTCTCTGTGGGGTTTTTTAGCAACTAGCTGTTCCATCAGTTCTTTAAATATCTGAAAGGATACCTCAGATGCATTTGTTCAAGTGATGATATTTCATTATGTATTTCTTAGTTACTTTTTCCCAGCAGTTCATAATTGCATCAGTGATTTCTTAAGCAAGCCATTATTTAAAGTTTAATCTCCTTCCCAATAAACTTCATGGCAAAAGTCCAATTAGTCTTAGGGAGAATAAGAACTGGTCTTAAAATTTATCTCCTCATTACAAATTAATTACAATTAATATTTTCTTGGTCAAGTAATTTTGTGTTATTTGACTTATAACATAGTCTTTTCATATTATTTTTAACCTCTTGGCAACTGTTTCAGTATATCTTCATGCTGTCCCTGTTTCTCTCCTGTATACTAAACTTGGAATATAAAACCTTGTTTTGGTGACCCTCCAGTTTTCTGTTTCTAGAACAGTTGATATTTTAGTTTTACTTATTTAAGTAGCCCACAGTGACCCATTCTCTCCTCAGTGTTTCCCATTTTCATTGGAACAAGACACATTTCTGCTGGCTTTTCATTACAGTATCCTCTCATGTTCCCCGTACTACCCTTCCCCTTTCCACAAAGCCTTTTCTGAAACTCTCTCAATTGATCCTGTGAGTGAGATTTTCCTCATAATACTACACCTTTTCACTGGATAACCAAAACTCTTCAGATAGCCAAGAAGAATGTACATTAATAAAGTTAATGAAGAAAGTCGAAGTGATTAGTTCCTCAGTGTCATCTACCAACCTCATTTTCTTATAACTATAGAGCTATGAGCATTTTGCATAAGCACAGAAGATGGGATCTAGGTTGATGTCACTGCTTTTCTACCATCACAATCTGCTGTGACTGAGGTGATGTGGCAACCAGGAAAGACACCATCTCCTCATCCCCCCTGCTACCATGAGCACAGTCAATTAACCACTAAGGAAACACCAGGAAGATTGTGTTAAATCAGTGAGAGTAGGAGCACCAAGGCATTCCCTCTCCTTAGCTCAGAGACTGCATAAGTAGTGAGACTAATCTTAGAGTTCTTTCATTTGACTCAGTCACTTACTATAAGCTCTTATACTGTTTTTCAGATCTGTGATTATTTCTATATATGTTTTGCATTGACCCAAGCTGGATGCCAGGTTCTAACCAAAGCTGCTCTGTCACTGCTCTCCTCAGCTGGCCAGGGGAGAGAAAAGCTTGTGGCTTGATATAAGGGCAGGGAGAGATCACTCAGCTGTGACTGTCATGGGCAAAATGGAACTGATTTCTAGAAATCAACTGAATTTGCTACCAACCAAAATCAGAGTGAGATAATGAGAAGTAAAACAAATCTTAAAAACACCTTCCCCCACTCCACCCTCCTCTTTGGGCTGTACCTCCTCCCCAGCCAGTGGTGCAGGGAATGGGGAATGGGGGTTATGGGCAGTTCAGCACAGATTGTTTCTGCTGCTGCTCAGGGAGAAGAGTCCTTCCCCTGCTCCAGCACGGGGTCCCTCTGTCACAGGAGACCATCCTCCACAGTGTGAGTCCTTCCCACAGTTCTCCATGAACTGCTCCAGAGTGGGTCCCTTCCCTTGTGCTGCAGTCCCTCAGGAGCAGCCTGCTCCAGCATGGGTCCCCCACGGGGTCACAATCCTTGCCAACAAACCTGCTCCAGCATGGGCTCCTCTCTCCACAGGTCTGCAAGTCCCTCCCAGGAACCTGCTCCAGCGTGGGCTTCCCACAGATTCACAGTGTTCTTTAGGGCATCCCACTGCTCTGGCTTGGGTCTTCTCCATGGGCTTCAGGCTGGTCTCTGCTTCCCTGAGGATTTCCATGGACTGCTGGGGGACCATCTGCCTTGCCATGGTCTGCCACCACAAGCTGCAGGGGAATCTGCTCTGGAGCACCTCCTGCTCCTCCTTCTGCACTGACCTTGGTGTCTGCAGACTGTTTCTCTCACATATTTTCAGTCCTCCCTTCCCTGGCTACAATTATTTCTGCACAATAACTTTTTTTTTCTTCTTCTTCTCAAGTATGTTATCACAGACACATTCATGCAATTTCTGATTGGCTTGGCCTTGCCCAGTGGTGGCTCTGTCTTGGAGTCAGCTGACTTTGGCTCTGTTGGACATGCTCCCTTAAGCCACCCTTTTAGCCATCCCTGTCCCCTCTCTGGGACCTTGCTACACAAACCGAATGGAATATCTGATCCAGAATTAAAATGTCACAAAATTTCACAAGAAATAATCTCACATTAAAAACAGTGATGAAGAGCTGTGTTTTCCATGGGTTTGCTCTGGGAGGAATCCATGTCCATCTACTTAGCAACCATATACAAGCAGATTAGATAAAGAGAGTAGCGTAAAGAAACAATAAAATGAGCATTTGTCTGTAGCACTGTTTCTTTAACAACATCCACAAGCATTTTAATTAAACCATATTCTGCTCTGAATTATGTCCTACCACTGTTACTTGTGTTCTGAATACATGTCAGCCCTGCAGTATGTTAATTATTGGTAGTGTAGCAATCCTTGCAGATTTCCAGTTGCTGTACATACACAGTGCCCTGGAGTGTTTAAAGTCAGTGGAGGAGTTGTGGCATCCTGTGAGCCTTGAAAATTCTAGAACTGACTCAAAATCTGTTAGTGACTGATTCACTGCCCCTGCTTTTTAAACCAGGCTGCCAAGAGGATAGTTGCAAAGGCCATCTTTAGCCTAAGGAGTTTATTTGCCTTAGGATCTTTCCACAGTCAGTGGAGAGCAGAAAAATCCTCATCTGTGTCTCAAAGAGAGTTCATTGTAGGTGTTCCGAATTGCTCCAGAGGAAATGCTTCCTCTTGATTCTACAGGAAGCAGAGTGAGAAAAACCTTCTGAGGCTAAATTTAGTCTTCATGAATGCCAGCTAAATTGTTCCTATGTGTGTTTTCGAGAGCCATCTTTGGTAAGCTGTGCTGTATCCTGGAGTGAGAAAAGAGAACAGCAAACAAATTTGGCAAAACTCTCTCTCCAGGGCTAACACAAACTCCTCAGCCCCTTGTCCAAGGTTCAGGAGGCTTAATCTCCACATGCTGATAGGGACAAGGCTGCCTGAAAGCAGAACAAGTGTTCAGTTATCCAGGCACAGCTGTTGCCTGATGACAGAGGTCTGACAGTGGCTCCTGTGTGATGGAACGTGGGTCTGTGTTCAGACTTGTCCAAGCACTGCTTATCTGAGACCTGCTGAACTCACATCAAATGCTCATCATTTGTAAATTATGGGAAATGATGGGACAGACCCCATGCTAGATCAAAGGAAGAGTGTGAGCAGTCCTCCCTTGAGGAGGAAGGGGCAGCAGAGAAAATGTGTGATGGAAACCCCAATTCCCCAATCCCCATCCCCCTGTGCCACTGCTTGGGGAGGAGACAGAGAAAATCAGGAGTGAAGATGAGGAAGAAAGGAGAGGTGGGGGAAAAATGTTTTAAGATTTAGTTTTTATTTCCCATTATCCTGCTCTGATTTGATTGGTAATATATTAAGCTAATTTCCCCTAGCTGAGTGCATTTTGCCCATGACAGTAATTGCTGAGTGATCTCTTCCTGCCCTGATTTTGACCCACAAGCCTTTCATTACATTTTCTCTCACTTACCCAGCCGAGAAGGGCAGTGACAAAGCAGCTTTGGTGGGCACCTGGTACCCAGCCTGGGCCAAACCACCACATAAATTTTCTGGTCTCTTGTCCTTAGCAAGCTACTTACAGTAGCTGCCAGTTGACAAGAAAGTTGTTTGTGTGTATTTCATCAATCTTATAACATATTGCCTGTCATGCTGTGGAAGTATTAATTTGTACACATAAGTGACAGTAAAATTTTCCAATACCATATTGAGCACAGCAACAGAAGTAAGGGTATGAGGTAAAGCTATGCAGTTTTGTACTTAAAATACCAAACTATTTTAGCCTTACTATTTTGTGTGGGCAATAGCTAGACTACTACAGTTTAATTTCTTGCATTTTTAAAACAGTCATCACATTTTTAAACATATTTTAAAGCCATAGTTCCATCAAATTAATTTGGAGGTTGCACCAGCCTAATTATACACACCCCTACAGCAATATAGCTGCAGTTCACAAAAACTAAGGGCAACCTTCCCCCTTAATTTCTGTGTACCACCAAACTGCTCCTGCCAGGAATGAATTAGACCTGGTATTAAGGCAGTACTGAACCCTGTATGTGTTTTTGGAGGAGAGCCAAATGTTCATCTATATGAAAATCTTCAGAAATGTATTACTACACATGTGTTTGCATTCATAAAATCTATCAAGCAAAGCTATTCAGAAAAGGAAGATATGACACAGAGTCAGCCTAAGGAGAGATTGAAAATGGAAATATTTTATCACTAACCAATGACTATTTTCATTTGTCTAATAGTGCAACAGAAATGAGTGCCAAATCCTCCATTCTCTGCAGACAGTTTGAGGCCTGAGCAAAAAAGCTCCATTGCCAGTTTTTTGTTGTTCTTTCTTGAAGTTGAGTAATATATCACTATCAACTAGGTGAAACAAATGAGGTATAAATCAAGCTAAATTCAAGGATTAATGAGATTAATAGCTATCAGATCCATGGCTATCTATAGACTGACCACTAAGTCTTATGCCCTCAGGAGTTAATTACACAGCTATCACAGCACTTAAAATGCACATGACTGGCCTCTGCCTGAATTGCAAACAAACCTTCCCACTGCTACCACAGCAGCAGCGATGTCTGACAAAAATGTGGCAGCAAATAATTCAGAGAAAAAAGACAGAAAAGTACTTCACAATGTCTTCAGGGCTTCATCCCATGTTTAGGAGGCATGAAGGATGCTCAGTGACAAATAAGATAAAAATTGAGAAGCCCAGCTGTCAAAGCAGAGGTTGGTCCCCCCACTCATCTCACCAGAGAGTTCAAAATTGCCTTTCTAATTAACACTTGTAGCAAGTGATTAAAATATGTGTCCTGATCATGATGGCTAAGGTGGGGAGACCCAAGCTCTCTGGGTCTTGTTCCTGTTTTGGTGCAGTGCTTCTGCAGTTGAAGTGCTGCCATGCAGCCCTTTTGGGAGCAGTTGCTGTCAGTGAGCATGACGAACTCGCAGTCAGTCTGGACAAAGATGCTCATTCCCAAATGCGGCTGTTTGGCTGCAGAAGGCAAATACCAGGAGTGTCAATAAAGAAACAGGAACAAGCAGTGGGGTTAGACTACAGTCACTTTGGGGGTTTGAGCACTCATTAAAATGACTGCCTGACAGCACTATCTAAATGGAAATATTATGCAAAGAGTGAATTCATCCTGGAGTAAAACCTCCTTCTTGTATCTTGCTGGCAAAAACACTTTATCAACAAATATATCCAGATTGAAATAGATCATGCAACCAGCTTTAGAGAGCACATGTAAGTCCTATCGCTATTTTCTGATTCTGGATTTCTCCATCCTCTCAAGAGATGGTGGTCTGAACTCCTTACACTGTCAAACTCCCACTGACCTCAACAGAAAACAGCTCATCTCAAATCACAGCTGAGCAGAGCAGCCAGCTGCCTTTGCTTGAGCCAGCTGTTCCCAAACCGAGGTTACAATACCACATGCAGCTGCAAGGCAGGCAGTGAGAGCAGGGTCAGTTCTCCAGCCTATTATGTGGTGCTTCCACAGACTGTGGGAGCTAAAGCTTTGCTACAGCCATGATCATGGGTATCTTCTTTCACTGCTTTAAAGTTGTTTTCCCCTCTTCCTCCCCCTCAACTACTGATGGAGTCTTATTACTGCTTGATCCAGCTGAACCCTAAGGCAAAGTTTTCAGCACTGGGCATACTCCTGCAGAGAGAGTTTTGTATGTATTATAAAGTCAGGGCATTCAAATACTACATCAATTCACTTCCCACAGGCTGTCTTCATGAATGCTTATTCATCTTGAAATGATGGTACTCTAAGAAGTCACTTAAGCTCTTAAGCTTTCCTGATCTCATGTCACAACTTCAAGAACAATCAAAAGGAAGAACGCTTGGAAAAGCATAAAAACAAAACCCCTAGTCAGAAAAATTTGTTGCTGCAAGTTCTGCTAAATAAAGACATCACTTCCTGCACAGATACAGCATAACATGTTCTGCTGTATAGCTCATAACAAAGTTTGATTCAGTCATCTCTGTCACCAAAAGATTATTGCTGTGGTGTCCTCTTTATTTTGGGACATAGACAAACATGAAAGCCCCTCTGCACACACCCTTCTACAGTCTGTAAAGGAGAAACAAAGAGATGTTCCTCCCACTTCATTGGGGGAGGGCTGGTGGCTATTTCTGACAATCAGATTTTCATTCTGGCAGTGACATCTTAAAAATTATTTTTTGTTGTCATTATATGTAGCAGTACTGGTAGCCTTTACAAAGCACTCTTGTGTTTCAAAGGTAACATTACCACATGAACACTGGCTGTGCACTTCCACAAAGGCTAAGCAACACATTTCTTAGTGCCTTAAATCATGTCTTCCAGGCCTGCTGGAGATCAGAGGGGCTGGCACAGGGGAGCAACCAAGTGCAAGTCACTTGTAATGTTCTACCTGCTAACTAACAAGCAGACAAGCCCTGGCAGGCTGGCTGGAGCTGCAGGCACACAGCACTTGCTCTAGCTCATTTCAGAAGTGTAGCACTGCTTTCCTCTCTCTTGTGCCCTCTGCCACATGCCAGCAAGCAAACAGGAGCATGGGAGCAGCTGACCACTCCTGATGCCAAGGACTGTGTGCACGCTGTAACAGCCTGTGCTCGCCAGCACTTCTCAAAGGAAATGAAGCCAGTGTTCCTCTCAAGCCTTGGGTGAGGGCAGGGGAGGGAGGGGGAAGGAACTCCCCCCCCCTTATTCTTTATCCTGTTGTGGGAGCTAAGCAGAGGAACCATATTTAGGCAACTGTGTGAGTGTGAGAGCATGGCAGGCTGTCCCCTTCCACACAACACAGCAATTGAGGGAGTGCTGTCAGGGCCATGGCACCAGCTCTTCATGCAGAGTTCACATAGTCAGGGGAAGCAGGCAAGGTGGAAGCACAGGAACCCCTCTGCATCCTGATGCTGTTCCTTCCCTTCCTAGGGCACAGTGCAGTGCCTGGGACAAAGTAAATACAGGGCACAGGTGCTCTCACAGTCACAGAAAATGCTGAGCTGGCAGGGACCCAAGGATCATCAACTCCAACTCTTGGCTCTGCACAGGACTATCCCCACTCTTAAAACCCCTTTGCCATTTTTTCCCCCCAAAGTGCTTTCTCCTACTCACTAAGCTTACCAGTGTTTCTTGGGGAAAAGAAAAAAAGGAAAAACCACAATAGGCAAATGAAACTTGCCACTTCCAGACACCAGCCAGGACATAGTAGTGATGCTCCTCTCACATCCCTGATCAGGGACATACAGAGAAACTGTAACTCTGAGGAGTCAGGAGACATCTTCTTGCCATGCACATCCTGACAGTGTCCCCTCCCCACGCTGCCATAGCACTGGGTCTGCAGGATCACTGAGCAGCAAGAGGCTGGTGGAGAGAATGGACTCCACATATTTCCCTTGTTCAGAGGCAGTTTATCAATTGTTTGAGGACCTGTCCAGGTCAAGTTTGGTTCTATTTTCAGAGCTGCGTAATGACTGTTGATGACATCTGCCCACTGATTGTGTGACTGGCAGCACACATTGATGAGTACTGTAAATGACCAGTTTCCATATGTACAGCCACGTGTCTCCTTTCTGCTCCAGGCTGCTGATAAAGATCCACTGGTGGTGGCTGCTGCTTAATATGGTAAATGATTTTGGAGATTACAGTCTTCTCTTGTGTAATCTTCTTACGTAAGGACTGAGACAAAAAACATGAAGTGCAGAATTTGAACATCAAAACAGCAATGGATCTGGAGCTCAACATCTTGAAAATCTTTTCTGACTATTTAAAGCTTATAAAAAGCCAACAGAAATAAAGTTCACCCTCTTATGTATACAAGAAACTTAAATGAGAGCTGCACCTCACCATAGAATCTTGTGTGCTAATCCACTACATGGTACTTAGCTAATTAAATGTTCAGTGAATAATATGGGAGGTAACTAAGTCAATTTTAATCTAAGTAAGAATGAAACAAAACTGAACAAAAAGTTTCAAAAACTGGAGCTTAGAGATTGTGAATGGGTTGTTCCTAGGATAGGTTTAGCTTGGAGAAAAACACATTGCTCTTCCTAACCAGCTACCTCATGGTGAAACACACATTTTGATACCTTTTGCATGCTGATTTATGATTTTGAGCCATGGTATTCCATTTGGTCTCCTCATGTGCAGCATCAGCAGCTCCTGCTCTGTGTTGCTTGTAGCTCCTTTTGCTCATTCCTCATAACTTATGCTTGTAGTAAAGACAGAGGGACTGACTTAAAATGTTTAAAAACTTGATGGCAGAGAGTGAGGAATGTAAAAAATAAAACAAGATAAAGAGAATGGAAAAAAAAGTAAAAGTTGCAGAATGGGTGGAAAATGCTGAGAGGCTCTTTTGTCCTTTTCATTCCTATCCATTACTGGCTGCTCTGTTCCTTTCTTTATCTTTCTTTGTTGGATCATGTATCATACTGCAAGGTTTGGGAACACTGTGCTCAGATACAATGGCAAAGAGCCAACACATGCAAGACCTGAAAACACCAAAGAGATGAACAGTGTTCATAGGGAGGCTGTTTGCAGTAATGGGAGAAATTTCGTGTCTACAGAAAAAATATCACGATCAGGAGAGGGTCTGCCCTGTCTTCTGAGTAAGAGGTACAGAGGGCTCACAGATTTACAGCACTCAGTAAGAGATGGAAGTTTTTCATTGCTTTGAGATGAGAGTTGTACAAGTTCTTTAGAGAGCTGAGAAAGTACCAGAAAAACCCTCCACCAGCATTTGCTCAAACTTTTTAATGAATTCAGTTTAGCTCTGCTTGTCCTTCATACACATTCTAATGAACAAATATGCTGGTGATGAGACTCATAGACAGTGCAATCATTATGCAGATTATTCAGTGAAGGATTTGGAATAATGCACTGGTAAAGACTGGATTCCTAAAAGACAGAGGCAACTAATGAAATTTCACCTCTGCCCTGTTGATGCACTAGATATAAACAAAAGGCCTTATCCAGAGAGGTTTTTGTCCTATTCGAAAAGCGGTAATTCTGAAATTATTTAATATTAAAATGTTTTTCCTGCTGGACCTGATCAGCCTCTCAAATGGAAAACACAGCCTAAACATGCATATTTTATCAAAAACATTTCCTTTTTCTTCTCTATTTCCATTTTTTCTTTAAAATGCAAAATCTTGCTTGATGTACATTTTCTTGGCAGTAAGATCAAGACTGAACTCAAGGAAAAATTTTTAAAGCTCCTAACATTGGCTTTACAATGACAAAACACAGACATAACAAATCCAAACACCAGAGATGCAGCCATCTTCTGTTATGCCCTGCAGAATGGCTCTGGTAGAGAGAATGTCCAAAAAGAGCGAGAATAAGGAGGAAAAAACTCCCAGACTAGGGGAAAATCTATTGCATGTTCTTGTTTTGTGGTGGAAATGGACTAAGGACCCATTGATAATCTCTAGATCCAGTCAGTTAAGAAAATGAGAGTTTGCTGTGTTTATTACTGAATGAGAGCAGTAAATGAAAGCACTGTGACCACCATGGCTGATGCATGAGCCCCACTGAGCTTTGCCCTGTTGCTGCACACACCAGTGCTGCAGTCTCCTGCTTTGCTGGGCTGTGCCCACCAAGTGAATCTCTCCCTGTCTCTCACAGGTGCTACACTGGCAAACAAGTTCATCACTCTTTAGACAGACTCCTCAAGATAGGTCTGGAGAGCTGGTAACTAACTCATAGTGTAACATACTTATCTAGAATATCTAAAAGTGTTCTTTGTAAGGCAGACAATGATAACAAAAACAAAACCAAAGCCAAAACCCCCAATATTTTAAAACTATTTTGCTCTCATCACACAGAAACACAGAGCTAGGGGAATTTCAAGAAACCAACTTTTTGTTCAAATCTATCTTTTTAAGTAACAATTTTCTATAAACTATCTCTGCAATTTTCATAAGGTTCTTCCAGTGTTCCTCCTCCTTCCAGCTGCTGTGTTGTTTTCCATCCTAAGCAGTAAGTTGGCTGTCTGGCTCTCTTCATTCATTGTGACATTAGGTACTTAAGCCTAAGGCGCCAACAGCTCTCAAAAGGTTGTGCAGGGTGGCAATGTTTTGATTCAGAAGACAAAATGCATCCAGGCACACAACTCTGAGTTTCACTTATTTCTTGACCTGTGCTGACAATGTGCACTCTTTTTTTTTCTCCACTCCTAGGAGGGAGACATTCAGTCATCCAAATATTTCTTTTGGACCCAAATACAGCTTAGTTGCAAAAACCACGGAATGTATATGAACTGCAGGCCTTATTTATAACTGCTGTGTCTGTGTGTGATTGATTGCCTCCAGGAGGGCTCCTCAGATGCAGCTGAGCTGTTTGTGTTGGAGGCAGTGGCTGCAGACCAAGTGTCATTTGGTGGTCACCAGATAGCTGAGCTTTCTTAGTGCTCCTATGTACATGCCCCAGCATACACTAGTATTTTAAAAGTCACTAATACTGCTTACTAGAATTCTGAAGGAAGATTTTTTCCTTTGGTTCTGCAAAGTTTCTGCTTTTCCTTTTGCACTGAAGTCAGTTCTACTTCTCCTCTCAACCCTCTTTTTCCAAGTTGCCTTTTTATTCATTCACCTAATAACATAGCACGCACAATATAATTATTCTTTATTTATATATAACACCTAAATATTTTCCAAGTAATAGAGGGTAAGGAAAACTGTAAGGATGACTCTTATGAAGTCACCTGAGACAGAGATTATGTTCTTTCTTCCCAGAGTGACAGCACAAAGGAAGTTCACTGACTCCAACAGAGGAGATGAAACAGAGAGATTCAGCTCAAATACACTCAGCGGATAAGCAAAAAAGGATTTTCACAGGAAAATATTCTAAAAATAGATCTGGAATTTGGTGGCACTGCATTTCAACAACATAATCATGACAATAACAACAACTACTACTACTTTATATGTGTTATGACACCATCTCCAACAATTAAAAAATAATATGCCCTGTAACTATAAACAAATAATTTGGCAATTATCTGGAGGAATACTTTTAGTGAAGCAAACCCAGAATAAATTCAAGAAATGAAGTTATGAGAGAGTCTGAGCAGCAGAAGCCCTTCTGCTTTAAGAGATGTATATGTTGATATCTATTTCTAGACATTGCTTCTAAGCTAACAAATATGTCCCTAAAATAACATGACACCAAAACACAGATTAGGTCAGAAGGGAATGTTGGCAAACACCATCACAACACAGAGGTCCTCGAGGGCTCCACTTAAGAGTAAATAGTTCCACACAGCCATGAGTACCCAACAGGAACTGCTGAAAGGATTAATTGTGCCCTACTCAGGTTTCATCTCTCCAGTAAATATCCTACTGAGAGTAATAAAATACTGGATAACAGGGGATTACAACATCAGGAGTTCTGAAAGCATTCAAAGAGTGATACTCCCGAAGAACCCTTCTTGACTCTATACCCAAACTCCAGACAAGAATGGTACTGGTGGCATTTTGGAAAGATGCTGGTACATGATTTAGATGTATTTTTTGTATTCAGTGATTCTATTTTAAAATATTTGAAATGACCATTAAGTTCTGAAAGGATGTACATAAAAAGCTGAAGTTTTTTTCCTCACATTTCAATGATTAGTAAACCACAGTATGATCTTTACATGCTTCCTATTCATCACAAATCTGAGGAACATAAAATCCCTTAGGAACAGGACAGAAATAGTATGCACGAAATTAGGCTGATTTATTTGGTTTTTAAATGTGAGAAAACATAACTCCATTAGAAAATTGTGTCAACACCCTCAGAAGTAAAAAGGGACACAAAATTAAGTTTTGCATACACCCTTGCAGCATATTTTGGAGGCAAGCAGGCAGAGACTTAGATCTGAAAGAAATATTTCTGAAGATGAAAATTTATCAGAAATGATCACCACCTCCAATTCTGTGCACTCAGGAGGGAAATGCAGCTCCCATGCTTTGTCTTGTCAGTGAACAGACCATCATGGGCTGGAGCAGCACAATCCATGAACAGAAGGGCAAAAGCCTTGTGTGCAGTTTAGGTACAAATGCTGATTATGGAAGTCACCTTATCTTGCTGCAAAGAAGCCCCATGGCTGGAGGAGCCTTCTGTAGCTGTGTCTCTGTAGTGACCTGAAGTGTCCTCTAGCAGCCACTGCAGGAACCGATCCCCTTGGGCAGGATGGGATGGATGCCCTTGGCAGCTGCAGGAGGACCTGCTCCACTACAACTAAAAGAATAGTTGTCTGCTGTATGTTCTGTGTACAAGTGCTCATTTTAATTAAGGTTTAATCTCCTCAATCTCTGCACTAATCTTTGGTTCTCTACAATAATATTCCCACAGAGGACTCCAGGGTATTTTCTGGCATCAAACAAGTCTTAGTTGCTGGGTTTGTTCTGGTTTTACAGACTCCTGAAATATCTTTTTTTATATTCTGAAAAATATGAGGCAGAAAGAAAATCACCATCTGAGCATTAATTGGATGTTAATGGCAATTTATGGATTCGAGGAGGAGAAAAGGTGCCACTGGAGTGTGTAAAGTGGGCAGCTGGCACAGTAGCTTTTGCCAACATTTGTGTCAACGTGGGAGTACAGCAATATGGTAGCTGTTAACGTTGCACTCAGTAAATATCTCCCCATATGTGAAGATGTAACTAGCCTTTTGGAGGAAGAAGCTGAGTATTCTCTGTATCTGTGGCAGAATTTTAAGTGTAATCCCAACAAATCTCAGCAGGCCTTCTGCTACGTGTGCTTAAATACCGTACACGTAAAATTGTTTTCTTGAAATGTAGCGTATAGGGAAGCAGTGAAATAATAATGAAATAATTCACACATTGAATTATCTGGAGAAAAATAGTGTAATGCTCAAGATGGCACTTTTTCTCAGCTGATTCAAGCCTTAAAGAAAAACACACAGGCCTGTTGTCCAGTGCATGTGACTATTTTTGTTACTATGTGACTTGGGTTCTGTATTATGTATTTGTGCATACACAAAAGCTCTTAAGCTATTTCCAACTTTTTTCTGTTGGTTTAGAAATAGGAAGGACATTAAAATTATTATTTTAGGACTGAGGAAATAGTTTCTGTTACACATGAATTTGTAACTATTGAAGTTAAACAGCAAAAATGATACTGTAGATATAAGTGGCACTAGACCTTCAGGGTTTTATTTTCTATAGCTATTTCTTGCCACGAGATTTCCTCCTGTGGATTTTCTACAACACTTACACAACAATTCACTAAATTCTTTTAATAGGGGAAAAAAATTTGGTGTTAGGTTTCTGTCCTCTAGTCATGTTCTGTTTCATTTTGCCATGACATTTCTCTCTGTGAAGTGTGTCCACCCTTTCTCCACCTCTTCAAGAGCCTTCTTTCCCTCCCTCCGTCCACCACTGCTACTCTTCTGTCATCCCTACACAACTACTAATTCTGAATAAATCCCACAGCCCTATTCCCTTACAAGAAAGTTCTCTATAATAAAAATTTATCATGACATCAACAACCGAAACATCATCATTCTGTAGAGTCAAACCCACTGAGATTTTCAAGAATTTTTGTCTGTGAAGCCTCAAAAATCTTGATTTATAGATACAAGTAAAACAAACATAACTGTAGCAAACTCAAAATATACACTATATAACAAACTGTCCAACCAAAAATTGTCCACTTGTAAAATCAACTGGCTACACAGGTAGAGAAAATTTTCTATTCAGTTTTGATGATGCCTATTGACTCTCCAACCAGCCAACAGAACATCACCCATGCACTTATTTTTATGTTGACATAAGCACAGACTCTCTTTTATGAAAGGATTTGGGAATGTAAGGTGGTGTAGGAAAAAAGACAGTATTAAATGACAGTGCTATTTCAAACTAAAATTGCAAAATGCCTTACTAAAGTGCTTTGGGTTCTATGATGGACAAAAATGCTCTTGTATGCATAGGAAATTAAGTTTTATAGTTTCACATGCAAATATAAGAAGGGTCATTTACACTTTCTTACTGAAAAGCTAAAGACTTTCTCATTTCCTAATAAAACACTTTCAACAAGCCTCATTATGCAGCTATTTACATTCATAGTTATTGGCATAAGCACACAAAAAGGGAAGATACTTTCTCCACCCTATCTCTCAAGCCTAAAAGCTTGAAATTTATAGCTGTAGGGAAATATCAAACAGCCTCACAGCAAAACTCAAGCATAAAATAGCACCTTCTGAATGGGAATGAAGATCCTGAAATGTTGCTCTGGAAAGTGAGACATCAGCAGGCCAATTTTAGCAGCAAGTGGTCAAGAAGGACTAAGACAGAGGTGGGTATAATTTTTTTCCTGCCAGCATGGAGTCATCCCGTCAGAGGAGTGAAGAGCTCATGGGGATGGGTCTGGATTTTCCCCAGGAAGAAGATCCAGACCCGTCCAGTTTCCTTCCTCTTCCAGTTGAAAAGCAAGGCTGTACTGTGTTGCTGCCTCATTTGTATTTACCAAAGAGATGAAAGAACAGCCTCATGCTGCCATCACTAGACTGGTGTGACAGCAACGAAACTTAGGGATGAGTCTCCCACTTGCTCTCTCTGATGGCACTCCCAGTGCCCCAAGGACATGGCAGAGTGGGAATTTGTGCACTCACACTTTGCTCAGAGGGGGCTGAGATCCATCCCTGCTCTGCTGCTTCCAGCTCGGAATGCTCTTTTCGAGCAGATCCTACCTGCTGAGTTAGGCCTGGCTTGTAGCCAGTCCCTGGGTGAAGATGAGTCCTGTGGATACTGCTGCGTGGTTTGTGTGTTTGATAACGACAAGATAAGGCTGCAGCCACGGCTGTGCTGGCCAGCTGTCCTGAGCCTGCCTTCCAAACACCAAACAAGCCTTGGGAGAAATACCAGGGGGGAAATACTGTATAACTGCAGTTTGCACAGAGAGTACTCCGCCACGACATAGACAGTGGTATTTTGGAAAAGTTTCTTAATCAAGCAGTAAATAATCTTGTATCAAAATAAAGACAGCTGGAACGTAATACCCTCTGTAACTAACTTTCCAATAAGAATTAAAATGAAGGAAAAAGAAATCAGTAAATCCATCCTGACCAATGTGAGATTCGTGAAAATGGAAGGTTATATTTATGAAATTTATAAAGCCAAGTACTATTTGTTTTATAGTCAACCATTGCTCTGGTGGGGTTTAGAATGTTAAGGGAACTTGAAGCCAAACCACTTCAGCTGCAGAGTAATAGCACCTATTTCTTAAAATAGGTGCCAAAATAAATAGTCTGACATCCCACCCTGTAGAATAGAGCATTTTGCACATATATAAATAAATATAAAAAATTCCAATCAGAAAACAAGCAACAAATAAACAAACAAGTAAACCTTTATCCTTGAGCATCCGTGATCCAAAGACATTTAAGTCCAAGAAAACAAACCATATTTGAGCATTGTACAAATACCAAAGAGCAGGTCTAACCATCCTTTCAGAAGAGGGCACCATCTCTTACATCTTATTTCCAAACTGCATACATGTACTCCTCTCTTCCCAAAATAAATTTTGAAAAGTATTCATTTCATGGAAACAGCCATATTCTTTTGAACAGATAGGAAGCCTGATAGACTGGGATGCAGTGAATCTTTTTTTTGCTGATTTCAGGAAGGGGTATTTCTGATTTTGAAAATTGGTTTTAGAGAGTTTTCTGACTTCATGGCTTAGGAGAAGATCAGCAATGTAGAAAATATAAATTGTCTGTTCATAAATTCTGGAGATATGTGGGAATCAGACAGAAAAATGTAAGTGAAGTACATATCTGAAGAAAAATGCATGTTGTAGTTGGCTTCATAACATGGGTATTCCCACTCAACTCCCTCAGTCATTGCATATTCAGAATTGCATCAAGCCATTAATTGTACAGTAAATTCTCCTTCTGCTCCCCATAGCATCACCAGTCCCTAGTTTCCACATATCTGAGCATCCCATTGAATCTTATTTTCCCTTCAGGCAGTGTGTCAGGTTCTTCCAAGCCCCTCCGTTCCAGTTTCTCTGCTCTCTTTAGCCCCTTCCTCTCTCAGTTGCTCATGTCTCTCCTAGTTCCCTCTCCTCCCTCTCTGCAGTCTCCCTCTGCCCCAGGAGGGCTGTACCTCGTGCACAGGTGACCGTCTGGGATCCTGCCTTGGGGAGCTGCCTTCGCTCACGCTGGAGATGGCAACTTCTCCGTGGGCCCTTCGCCTCACTGAGGGCTCCGCACTGCCCTGCTGCTGCTCCTCCCCCGGCTCCTGCCAGTCCCCTCATTCGGACACAGAGAAGAGAGGTTTTGTTGAAAGTTGTGTTGGGGCCTCATGAGGGAATGGTCCTGCCCACTCTGGCCACTTGCCAGACTCCAAAGACACCTGAAGGGAAAGGTCAGTCAGGGTCCTGGGATATTACTGTTCCCGTCCCAAAGTCAGATGGGCATGAGCTGTGAGTTCTGAAGGCACTGTGCCTACCAAATCCCTTTGCAGCCAGTGCTCCTGGTAACCTCCCAGTAGCAGAGCTGGGGAGGCTGAGCAGGGGAGAAGAGGAGGTGGCTGCACAGCCAGGCTTCCCCTGCTGCCGCTGTCATCGCATTTGCATTGCAGGGAGATGGTCTGGCTGCCTTTGTGTGGCCCTTTGGCAGGAGCCCAGCAGCATTTCTGTGCCACTGCTCACATTGTACTGCAGGAGTATAAACACAGGCTTGTCCACAGTGCTCTCAACAGCTCTGGAGGAAATCCATGATTGCCCAGTGTCAAATAGGCCAGAGAAGCTGGGCTTTCTGTACACCAGCTACTGTCCTTATCCCAATACCCTGTCTCTTGTAGGAATGTGGAAATTTGCTGGTATCAGAGAAATAGGACAATATGATGTTACTGTGATAAATATTCTCATTCAGAGCTTGATGCTACAAAATTTTCTTTAATGCTCCACTATTTCTAAAGACTCAGACTGGCCAGTGTTTAACATTTCTCAAGACCATGCCAAGGTGCCACAGAGATAAATAACTGAGGCAGAAAATACATAATGTTTGAGAAGAAGGAGAGTTGCTAATGCAAGGAGAAAAATTATTTTGAAACCAGAAAACACCATCTCAACCAATCCTTTCCCTACACTATAAATATTTATAAACATAAACTATGTTATCAATACTCTACTCCTTCCTGTCCAATTTCTCTTTGACAGGGAGAATAATCCTGGAAAACATAAAGACAAGATCTTTCATATACCTACAAGTCTTAGTACCCTACTGGCTAGGCACTATAGATGAGCCACTATGGTGACTTTGCATGGATTTGCGTGACCACACAAATTTCCAGGCCTGAGAACACAAGAAATAGATCAGAAAAAAATCATCAAGGTTGGTCCTCTCCAAGCTTTGAGATCTCTAGACTGGAAACAATTCCACTGTGCTTCCTGAATTTAACGCACGAACTTGAACCCCTCTGGCCTTCCTTGCTGATCTTTCTGCCTCCTGCAGCCCTAACTGGGCAGGCACTGGCCCAGTCTGCCACAAACACGGGGTGTCCACCTCCCCCTGGGCCCCACCACGTACAGAGCAGGAGCTCATGTTGCTCCTACAGTGAACTCTGGGGCAATTCCAGCAGCTTTAACAGAAGCTGATGTACATCTTACAGCCCCAGATGATGTGGGGTTTTTTTAATTTCTCTGTTATCACTTGGGCAGAGGTGCTTTGCGCACAAGGAAAGCCCTTTCCTGTCTGTACACGCGGTACCTCGGAAAGCGCAGGTGTGCACACAGGACCTCCGTCTGCCCCCTTTGCCTGTCCCACAGTGGAGCAGGCAGAGGGCTGAGGCACACTCAGTAACACCCTCAGCTGCTGCTCTACTTGTCTGAATCACAACATGGCATTTCGTGAATAACCTCTTTTCCACAAAGACAAAAGCAGGATTTTGCTGCTGACTTCCCTAATGCTGCAGAGACCAGCTGATTAAACTCTTTGGAAATGCATGTAAATTATCTTTATTGCACTAACTTCAATGAAGCTAGACAAACTTACACCCACTAGGAAACTAATCCTTATGTATTATTGCAGTAATGCACTACTGGACAGAGAAATATAGCTACAAATGTAAATATGAATATGACAAGAAAAATAATCTTTCTCTTTCCTAGAAGCTGTTACCACATCAGATTTCCACAGGACTATAAAAGTCTTCATGCTACAGACTTTATTCTCTCTACCTTTCACCTGAAATTAATGTTGTTTTAAACAAATGCAATCTTTAAAATTTTTCCTATCCCAATTCAGTTACTAATTCCTGCTCTGCATTTAATTTTTAATAAGAAATTAAATATGTACCCTGATCAAAAAATTCATTTCCTTTTGAATTACCCAAGTGTTAAAACTCTGTTTCTGTGGCAAAGAGATGGTGCTCTGATGAACAGAGCCATCTACAGAAATCTTTTTGATAATGGCGTCCTTCTTTCAAATCCAAACATTTCCTTGATGTAGAATACAAATTGAGCTCTAGTGTATAAGTCAGCTAGGATTTCAAAGTTGGCCTTTATACTTTGCCATTAATTAATTCCGTCCAAGAAATTCAAACAAAGATACAAACAAAAAAGTTCTCTAAATACATTACATAAGGCATTCAGAATATTCTAATTCATTCCCCTCCAGAACACAGCAGAGTCAAAGAATAGTGTACACAGCATGTCTGGACTGTATAAAAAGCACTAGAAACTGTAAGAATAGTTTAAAACCCATTTATTTAAAGCTCTCCATTATAAGAGCTATTGTAGAGTGTTTGCTAATCAATCTACACTTCTGAGTTCTAAACAATTGCAGGCTTAATGAAGTGTGCTTTTCTTCACTTTCGGATGCAGGAACTGAGTTTCCTATTAAAAGGGAGGAAATGCAAGCAGAAAGCAGAAGACCTCTTCCAAAAATTACTGGAACTTCTAAGTAATTTAAATATTGGCTAAAAAGTCAGAAACTCTTGTTTATGATCTGAGAGGCATTCTTTCCCAATACACCCCATGTACAGCTTTAAGTCAGGTAGAACAAGTATTTTCTCTGATACAATGAGGAAAGCCTCCAAAATCAGGGGAAACTCACACAAATTACTTTAAAAAAAATTTTTTTAAAATCTTATTTTTTCGCAATTATCACAACATAACTAAAGCAGAAGCTGAGAATATGGGTCAGTGGTTAGTCAGCATAGTGAGATCTTCCAAGCTGAGTAATCAAAAATGGTTTGTGCTTAGGAGTAAGTGCCACAGCATGAAGTAAGAACAGAGCAGCTATGTCTGCTCAGCCTGGAAGTACATTAAGAGTTTTCTTTTTCTCAAGATCCACTTAGTCCAACGTGTATAGAAACACAAGGAAGACTTATCTCCTCACACCCTTGGCACACAACTTAGCAGCATTCATTCACCGGAAAACCACACAGGGGAAGAGGCGGAGTCACAAATGCAATGTCAGAAAGTAAAAGAAAAAAAAATGTGAGAAGTAGGCTTTGTTGTGCTCCCCACTAGCCCACAGTATGCAGATGGCAGACCCTTCCTTGTCCCTCCTGTGTGACAATTTCTATAAAAGGCCACAGTACTATAAGTACCATTAACTTCGAAGAGATTTCCCTGGGTCACTATCTCCTATTTTTAGCTCATTATTCCCTGGAGCCCAACTCACAGATCACTAATTTGTGGCAGCTCCTTATTCCTGCTAGGATTTTGTGTGGTCATTGTTTTTGTGTAGCCCATCTCATTATTGTCTTTAATCTCATTTATTGTGCAGTGAGACCTAGAAAAGTCCCACACCGAACTGGATACTTTATAGAACTAAATTTCTAACACTTGATTGTGAACATGCTGCATGAGAAAGCCAGTATTTGACATCCTCTTCGCTTTTTATTTTGACACAGAACTACAATAATGGACAATCTTATCAGAGTTTTAGGTTACAATAATTTGCAGCATTACCTGAGACTGTTTGAGAAGATGCAGTTCCTGTAAAGGACAGAGATTAATTCCAGTGTCTATATGGGCATAGAGAAGAATATCTACTTCTGTTTTTCTTTGATCATGTTTGATAACGAAGACTATATTTCCATCATGCAAATTTTGAGGGATTTGAGGGTTGTGTTTAACATCCATTATAATTAATGCAAGCTGTTTGAATATTCATCAATGCTCTTTAGGCACTGAACCACAGACACTGAAAGGCAAAAAAGAAATAATTTCACTTACATATTGTAGGAATCAGCTACTGGGAACAATCTAAATCCAAACCAAGAAAAGATCAATGATTTACCTCTTTCCTCCCTATAGTAAATTCCAAATGTCTGGATTCAGTCTTTTTAGTCCATCAGGAAATTGGAGACGCAACTAAAACCATACTTAGACATGTCTGAATGTATTATCTCCCCCACCTAAATATCTCAAACCCAGAGGAAGCTGATGCCTGCATTCTCAGAGCTTATCTATCTGCAGAGCTTTGTAGCCTCTCATTCAAGACTTTGGATTTTCTCTGAGATATGTGACTTGGAAATGAGTCTGGCACAATATAATCCCTTTTGTTATATAAGAAAACTTCATATCTTCTTTTAATATTAATATGGGTTTCCTCAGAAGAAAGAGGAAATTCCACTTTTCTTAAGGAAACAAAACCCATCTGATCCCACGTCTTTGCAATGTATAGACAGATATCCAGGCATAAAGAGCAGGCTTTGCCATTTGTCCATGGAAAGCACTATCATGTGATGTTATCTGTATTTTCATTGTGACTACAATTTCCAGACCACATATTCTGGTGTGGTGACAGATGAATAGTTCCACAGCACAGCGTGGGATGATGGTCCATTATACAGCTAAGGGTCTGTAAGGAAGGTTTCCATGACAGCATTCTGTGTATCACTGGTATTTTGGAAATAACATTCAGCTTTGATCTCTGACTTCTACAGGTTTTACTGTTCCCATGAAACATTATATTCAGGGAAAAANAAGAGCCAGGGCTAGCATGAATATTTTACATACAGCCAGGAATGCCTGGAAGTGATATTCCTGTGATAAACTGTAGAGCTCAGTGATAAACCACAGAGCTATTTGTTAAATGCACCTATTAAATATCTTTAATTACCTGTTCGACTTTCTGGCCAGTAACCATTCTGTCTTGGGACTTATTCTGAAGTTTTATACTGCTGAACAGATTCAGGCAGCTGGCATTTCCAGCCTGCTGTCTACATTAAAATATAGGATTTGTTTGAAAATGAAAACTGACTAAAAGCCCTAGAGAAGTTAGCTTCAATCCTGGGCCAAAAAAAAGGGCTTTTCTATACATTAGAACATGATGGTTTTTAAAGCACAGCATCTTGCTCCACAAAGCTGAGGATGAGTTTAGCACTGAATGACAGGGGAGTGTTGGGACAGGAAGGGCCTTAAGAATACTTCACATTCAGATGTTCATAAAAGTTGTTCCAAGTAAAGTTATAATCTGTTTTGCAGCTGTTTATTCCTCCACATTTGGACAGGGATTTTCCAAGGGGTCTGAAGGAACTAGATGCCCAGTTCCTATTGAATTGCAGTAGCATTCCACCTCTTAACTCCAGTGTGCTGCTCTGAAGGCTGTAAGACATGAACCACAGCCTCTGTAATGAGTTTAAACAAACAGTGGGGAGCTGTGATTTTTCAAGAGCAAGACCACAATACAGGTCTGATCTGCAGCACAGGGAGGGGTCCTGTGCAACTTTCTGCTAGTTTGGAAATGGAGACTTTTCTCAATCCACACATGACTCTGCTAAAGCAAAATACATTATCACATTATGCATATCGGTCTGTAAGCGTGTACTTACAATTTATATACAATAAAATATCTAACTGGCTGCAATCTGCTTAAGGAGCTTTTCTCTTAACCATTTGAATTTCAAAGCATAGATAAAATTGCAGAAGGATTTCAATTGTATACAAGGTCTGAGCTTAGATAAACCATCTACATGGATCCTTAATCTTTTGTGGGCAGCCAGTACTTAATCAGTGTAAAAAAGAATTCAATGATAAACACAAACAATGAGCAACAATACAAATGCATGGATTTTCTAGTACATTTGAACATATGGCACAAGAAAATATCTCTGATAAGGAAGAGACGATGCAATGTTTCCAATATGCAGCTTTTATTAATCAATTTCCCCACATTTTTTAGAGGATTATGAGTAAAATCTGAAGATGCAGAGAATAAAGAGAAATAAGAGTTTTGATGATAAGGTATCCCCAACCCAGACAATCTGGATAGGTAACCTGCTCGAGCCAAAATCAGAAAATAAAAATTAAGTACAAATTAACAAGCTGTGAAGGGAGCCAAAGAGGATTTTTGACTTTCTGCCTTTCTTGATCTCTTGGCAGCTGACAAGCTTTTGAGCTGGTAGAGGCTGCCTTACTTACCCTGTCCAACACAGGGAGGGCTGAAGGAAGGCTGCAGAGGGCAGGTACAGGAAACATCCGTGAGCAGAAACAGCAGCACTTTTCAGCAAATTAGAGCATGGAAGAGTACAAAGCACTTAGATACCTAATTTTAAAAATTGTGTGTCATAGGGAAGTGAAGATAGGTGCATCTTGGGAAGAGTTTTACTTCTGCTCTGAATGTGCTGGCAGCATGATATTGTGCACTTGGCAAGTTTCCCTAAAATCAAAACCTTAAATCAATAGGCAATGCATGCCAGTATTTCTTCAGCTGAGAATGGGTTTCTCTTCTAGGTTTTCTTTTTTTCTTTTCCTTACTGATGAAAATTTCAAGGAACACTTGAGCAGTAGAAAATACATTGCAGACCCTCACTTTTAAACAGATGCCAGTTTATAGAGGCTGGTAAAGTCCTGGGGCTCCCTGGTTGTTTTGCTTCCTCTGCCTGTCTGCAGTGAGAGCCAGCTATGTAATATCTGATGCCTACAATTCACTCATCAGCAGCTATTCTGCCTTTTTTTTTTTTTCCCAAAGAGAATACCACGCAACTGTAATCAGAGTTGATGTAGATCAATGTGAGCTTTTACTTTCATTATATTTAAAGGGACATACGATTTATTGATTTGTGTATCAAATTTTAGCACTCGTGTTTTCTCTTTTGTCTACAGTCAATGCAGCAGATCTGTAGATCCAAATGTCATCCAGTACAAAACCAGAGTAATATCAGGATGATTAGGCAAAGATATTGGCATATGATACATTTATTTTATAATTTTGTACAGATAACTACTTGAGCACAAAGTTAGAGCCCTGAAAAAGCATTAAATCTGAATATCCTTGCCCTGCAGGGGTTTATAAAATGGCTGCTTGCTTGATTTAAACATGACATCCTATTTGTAGATATTTAAAAATAATTTAAAATTATAAGCTAATTTATCTTGTGGTGTTGATAATTAGTTGAACAAGCAAAGAGCTGGGGTTTTTTTAAACAAAGAAAAAGCCCACATACTGTGCTGCCGTCTATCCTTTGCTTAATATGTCTTTTTCTTCTTGTTTTTCCTGAACAAAATGGTCTGATTATACATCTGACATAAGCTTATCACTAGAGTCAGGAATTAGGTAGTATTCACCTCACTGGCCATGTACAGGCATGCACAAGTTAGAGATTTAGTCTGACAACTGCCTAGGCTCCCTCTGCAGTCCAAGAAGCAGGAAAGGCACCTCACCCTACTCCATCCTCAGCTTGGGATCCTCTCTAGTGACCAGCTCCACTACACAGCTGACCTTGGCTACCTAGCTGAAATTTATAAAGCCAAATACAAAAGATATGGGTCCCAGCTGCAGTGAAAGCTGCTGCTTTTGCTTAAGATCAACTCTGCTTAATTTCACAGGTTTGACCCAGCCCCAGTGCCTCCCTTGAGCGACGCATTGCAGGTTACTTCCGTGAGATTAGTGCATTCTTAGTGTCAGGCAAATGCAAAAGGGACTTGCTGAATCATGTCCTCAGTCTAAAAGACTGATGTTCACTTGTTAAGCCCTATATAGATTATATGCAATTCTTAACGGGGTTAATTAACACAGTATTAAGGACAAAGCAAACTGACAGCTGTAGTGCCTCTAACATATGAGAGGAGCTTTTAGCACCTTTGACCTTTCCTGCTCCTTTCCTTGAAGTGCAGAAATATCATTCATATTTCTTTCCTCTTGTAAACAGGGAAAAGGAACATGGCAAATAAATAAATACGTATGAATGACAGCATGATTATCCACTAAGGAGGCATCATCAGCCACTAATAATTCATTTTTTCCAGGGCATAATGTACATCTATCATATGTCTCCTGCATATTAGCAGTGCTGAAGCTGGGGACAGAGAATACCAGTTTTGCTTTCGCTGTGTGAACAAAGGCATGATCCGATGTGAATGACTCACTGCTGTTGTGTAAGCTTGTAAGCATCTTTGCGTGAAAGATGAAGGCATTTTAGATGAGCCCACTCAAATCAGTGCCACCCTCCCAAGCTTGAGGACATCATTCTGAAGAAGACAGACTTAAAATGCAACAAGATTTGAGCTTCTGTGTTACTGGAAAAGAAATCCACCAAAGGTCAGCTAAGAAGTGTTCATTACTTCAATTTACAATTCAGCTTGGCCATGGAAATGCCTCTGGGTCAGGATCTTTTTGAACTGCAAATCCAGTCATGCAGCATTTCTGAGGAAAGGTGTGGTCATTCTAAGTCCATTTTAGGGAAGTGGTAGGTTTGAAACACACACTAAAGGGAAAGCAGTTTCATGGCAATATTTTTAAGAATTTGCTTCAACAATAGCAGACTGATCAATTTCTTCAATTATTATTTGCAGTTTTAAAGCAAAAGTTATTTCCCTGCCTCCAGTTTTCACTGAACTTGACCTGTCAGGCCAGATGTGTGCTCATATGAAACCCCACAGCATTGCTGTCATAGGCTGGGTACCAGCCCCTGCTGCTGTCCTCCTCTGCTCTGTATCAGCTGCTTGGACAGCCAGGGGAAGAGAGGAGCTACCCTGGGAGCCCAGAGAGGCCCTGCCTGCCAGGCCCTTGGCTCCAAGCCCCCCTCCCCTCTCTGTGGCTGTGTCCCCAGGTGCTGCCTGATGCATCTAGAGGAGCTGCTTGGCTCACAGGGTGGCACACCCCTCTTGCCTGGGAAATGGCGGTGTGTACGGAGCCTGGGAAGCAGAGAGGGAGGGAGGTGTCCCATTTACAAGAACTGGTACATTCCTTTGTCACAAGACTGAAAGTGCATATGGCCTTTATGAGCTTAGAGCTGTTATTTCTGGCACTGGTTCCTACTATCTCACCAGTCCTAGAAACCCTATTAGCAGGTACTGCACAGATTACATCAATCACAGCCAAACATGAAAAATCTTGCAAAAAATTTATCATCTTGCCTATGTAGTCTTGCCTAAGAGATGACACAAGGAAGAGAATTCAAACTTGAGAGACAAAACTTGTTTAGCAGGCCCTTGTTCTTTACTCCAGGACAACGTGTTGAGCTCTTTTGGCTTTGCTTCCCTGGGCAACTGCACTGAAGCTGGAACACTTCCTTCACACAGCCCAAATGATGATTTCCATTTTTTAGAGCTACATAATTCCATTTGCTCTGGTGGTTCAAAAGGTCAGTGGGTAAGGGCTCCCGTGGAGAGGAGAGCAATCAGCTCTCACTAACAAATGGGTGCTTGCCTTGGAAAACAGCACGTGTCGGTTCACATGCATCCAAACTGCTAAAGCATCCCACTGAGAGCGAGTCTGCCACAGGAGGAGACCTTACAGATCTTTCAGTCACCAGGAGTTACACAAACAAGAGCCAGAAAAAACATTTTGCACTTTAAAAGAGAATCATTATATATAGTGCTTGATGAAGTTCATTCTATTCATTTGTGGAATCGGGAGGGAAAACAGGACTCAGTTGTTTGAGGAAGGCATTCAGATGTAAAATGTGACTTCAGCTCGGTAGTGGTGTTGTGACAGAATAGAGACAAAAGGATATTCAAAACACGAGGCTAAGAAAGGGGAAAGAAAAGCTGAATCCCAGCTGCCATGTAAGGACAATCTTGGTGTGTGAGTTGGAAGGGAACCACCCAGCTCCAAGTCCACATCCAGGGCAAACATTAATACAAGGACGGCACTTGTAAAATTTCAAATATGCATTGTAAAGGTAAAGCAAAAGCATTTTCAGAGCAAATGAATAAAGGTAAAACATACTATTCCACAAACAGAGCAGGTCAAAGCAGTGTAATTCCACAAGCACTATGGATCACAAAGAAATGTTCCTCAAAAGTACTGTCCTACCCTGCTCCCACTGGAGTGAGAGAACTCACTAAGGGAGAAGAATTAGACCTATACAGGAAGCACCAGTCTGCCACATTTATACAGCATCTTTTATCACAAAGAGTTTGAAATATATTTAACATGCAATGTTCACAGGACCAATCTGCTACCAATAAATAAAAGCTTCTTGATTATACCACAGCAAGAGTCAACCCCTCTGCCTGGAAGGCTCTGCAGCGGTGGGGCAGGAGAGCCCAGGCATGCAGCACGTCCTCCTGGCACCCCCACTCTGCTGCCAGGGCTCACCCTGGCTGGGCTGAGAGCACCCCGGCACCAACTGAAATTTTGCACAGAAACCCTCAGTGCCTTCACCTGCACACACCTCACTGCTGGGAGAGAATTGTGTGCATGGTAGACATTGGCCCTGCTGATCTGTAGCTCCTGGAAGCACTCAGAAAGGTGGAAGGGAAGTGCCAAAGCCACATTTACTGGCAGACAATGCTGTCCTTGGTTCTGTATAAACCTCCTGCCGACTCAAAGGTACACCAAAACCCAGCTGACCATAAGACTTTTCTGAATCACTGCTCTCTGGACATGGCTTATGGAAGAAGTGTGTGGAATGTTACATCCCAGAGCACCATGCTGGACATAACCCACCAAAGAAACTGCACTACCTGCTGAGCTTGAGCAGACCCAAAGAAATGATTTAGAGCTGAAGTTATCTATAGGGCACTCCCAGCCTTTTGAGCCCTGTGCTTAAAATGTCTGTTTATGACCTCTTCCCCTCCCACCCAACATAATAGGAGATAATTAGTATGAAAAAGCCAGATAAAAGAATATTGTGAGGTCAAAATGTTTTATACATGTGGTTGAAAAATTAAAAAGCAGTTACTAAACTGTGGTTTACATAAAGTGCTCATTCTGTTTTTAAAGGCACAGCAGTCCTTAGAAATACTCAAGTTGGGTGGTCAGTATTTTTGTTTCAGTTTCAAGCAACTGGTGGAGAATAGGAACAGACAAGCCATGAAAGCTTAAACCTAACTTTGGCTGTTTTTCTGGCAAGAAATCACTGCTCAGCCTGAAAATGTTGCCATAGTCTACAAGAATAAAATTGCAGATCAAATGGTATCTCAGAGTATGTGTCAGTTTTAATGTACAAGGCCTTTATCGTGAAGCAGAACTAGGAAAAAGGCCCCAAACCACTGAGGGCATTGTGGCATTTTTTTCCCAGACAGTAACAAAACTCCTGAATGGTGCTATTTGTGGTTTGTGTCTCTGCATCAGGAACATGGGAATTTTGGCTTGTAATTATTCAGACACAGGACAGGAAGCCGGAGCCAAGGATAGTTTTTAATCCTGGTTGGAAACTGCCTTTCATACTTTCTTGAGATTGTTGAGGAATGACCCTCAAATCCTGGAGTGATACTCTGTGTTCTTAGATCGATGTGCAAATACATTAGGAGGAAAATTTTTCAGAAGCCACCTTTAGTCACTTCAGTCACTTTCAACTTTTCTTTCCACCACTTTACAAATAATAATTTTAAAAAAGTGTTTCTAACAGCAGGGATAGCAAAGTCCTTGAGAAATTACCCAGGAAAGAAACACTGCAGTGTTTAAAGAGAAGCTTAAACAAACACATATCAGAAATGTGTTTAAAGCTTCAGGAGCTCAGCTGGAGCTGCTACTCTGCAGCTGGAGAGGCAGAGGATGGCTGTGAGGCTGTCTGGGGAGCACTTGAAGGTCAAAGAGCCCAGTATCTCCTTTTTCACCCTCACCAAAGCAGGAACCTTGGCTTATGTGCTGGGGGCAGTCCTTGAACTGAGAGCCCCTAACCAGCCTAACCTGAAAATTTAGCCCTACCCCAGAGGTGTTTTGCTCATTATAACACTAAAAATTAAAGGAAGATTAAAAGGAGAGGAATCACCTTTCACCACAGGTTATGGGATGTTCAAAAAGCTTTGTAGGTTCAACTGGGTTCAAAGCAATGTTTAGCTACCCTGCTGACAAAAATGGTTTTCCTGCTTTCTTGTTTTGGGTATTTGTGCTTCAGCTCTGACCCAAAGCTCTGTCCCTTTCCTGCATAGTGGCCATCTCCCTCCATGGCTGTGTTCCAACAAAAAGAAAGCTTGGACATGGGAAAAATGACAGAATTCTACTTTGTCCTCAAAACCTTTCATCTAAAGTCTTGATTGTGTGCAAGAGGTACCAAATGCATCCAGGCAGGCATTTTCTGAACTCACAGCACAGTCAGGGCTTCTGGGCTTCTAGAGTTCATCTGTGGTTGATTCTTCATAAATACTGCTGAATTCCTTCCTCTGCCTGCAAAGGGACAGCTCTGTGTCCTCATTTTCACTGCTGGGATGTTTTTGAAAAACTCCCCATTATTTTGTACTTTGAAAACATGCTGCTCTTCAAGCATAAAATTTTGGCACTGACAGACCCTGGGGCTTTTATACAGTAAATTGATCAGATTATTTTGTTTTAAACTATTGTTCTGAATACAATTAGAATTTCTGGCTCTTGGACTGTCTTCATTTTGGCCTCATCACAGCTAAAATTCTGACTTGAAGCCCATATAAATATTTGCCCTTTTAGCATTTATTTTGATTCTAATCATACTCATAATTTGGTTGCCCTTTTTAAAAGAAGAAAAGTACATGCAAATCAGATTAAATAGATCACTTTGCTATAGTTTTGCCATGAATGTCTGTTCTGCAGAGCAAGACATCAATGACAGATTTTTCCAGCAACCTCTGTAGACATTTACTCTACTGTCCTGTAATTGCTTTAACATGTATTTTCCTGCACAAGCTAACTATTCACCATTAATTTTATTAGCAGGAAGACTCTGCCTAATGTTCAAATTCCAGAAATTTCTACACTCATTTGTGTTTACTTAAATACCCCAATCATTCTTAGCAAATTTAGTAGTGCGCTGTGCAAACAGGCTGACCTCCAGCACCAGAGCCTTGCAATGAAACCCCAACAGGTTTGAGGCGCATACCCCAAGCCTATTCAGAAGAGATCCATTTCAGCCTTTAAGCACACAAATCTCTGACACTGATTTATCCAGGAACAGTGTTTTCCTGTTCACTTCTGAAGGCAGGTTTGCATAAGATGAATGGCTGGTAAATTAATATATGTCTGGCTTATAAAAACAGAGTTCAGGTTTTTCTAACAAATACAAAATCCATTTTTGGATGGACTTCAGCCCGTGGACTGCCTCTCCCCACATTCCCAGGTGTGCTTTGGCATTTTGTAGTGAACTAACCCAGGACAATAAGATGGAGTCTTTTAACTCAGCTTGGCTGGTTCAGCTGAATAATTTTTCAGTGTGTTCACAGCAGCAGGCACTCTCTTTTCACAGTGTACATAACAAAAGTTAGCATTTACTGTGATGCACAGGCTGCACGCTGTTGAGCTGAGATGTTTCTGAGATCAGCAAAGGCACGGGAGGGGCAGGGCCAGCAAGCCCCAGCCTGCGGCAAGGTGCAGCTCCCGGTCTGCACACACCATGTGTGGCTCATGGAAGACATAGCACGTTGCTGGAGACCACTTAATTTAAAACATTGACACAGAAATTTATCACAATTAACATGAATTATTGCCTGCCTTGCCAGTTTCTGCAGTGCAATGGATGGTTTTTTGTGACAGAAACGCTGGAAAACCTGCAGTGTTGCTAACTCCAAGCAGCTGCTCTGCAAACCCACATGGCTCGGGTGACCTGGCTTTGGGGTTGGAAATGCAGGGCTTTGCAGGAGGCACAAATCCCAAAATTGAAATGTGAGAATCGATACACCACAAATTTCTTTTGCCATATGCCACAGGTGCATCCTGAGCTATCTGAGGTTCTCCAGCACATCACTCAAGATCCTGTTTGGTCTCTTTGCTCCGAAAATACTTAAAAAAAATCCCTCAGTACACAAGGCACCCCATTTTTACCACAGCTTTTAGGAGAGGGAGAAGGAATTGATCAGAAGCATATTTAAAGGAAGGTACAGATTTTTCTAACTTTGCAAGGGTTTTTTTAACAGAAATCATCCATATTATATACAATAAAATATATTGTATATATATTGTTACAACATATATACAGTAATGAATATGCCGGAGTTCATTATTATAGCCAGTGATATTTCTCGTGTTCTTTACTCAATATGAGTGTATCTATACTAGAAGGATATAAACAAAGGGCCAGATGGGAAAAAAAGCAGACATTATAGCCAGATCTGATTATGAAAAGCTCCAGAACTGAATCCAGTGACTTTTTTTCAGACTAATGAATGTTATGCTGAAAGGAAGCCAGTAAGGAACTGGATACTTCAGCAGAATATGTCACTTTCTTGGATATCTTCTTCCAGTTGTAAATGACTGTTACTGTTAAACATTCCTGTCCTACTATTTGCATTCATCTGGCTGCAGCTTCCAGCTGATAATCTTCCTCATGCCTTTCTCCACTAGAATCAAGAGCCCATTAGAGCCCATTAAAGTATTTATATGCTGTAATCAAGTTGCCCCTCAAGCCTCTTCCTGATGTACTGCATAGATTGAGCACCTTAAAAATCTCTCCCTGGAAGGCATTATCTCTAGCCCTCAAGTGTGACTGGGAATTCTTACCCCACTCTGCTTGCCTCCTAACTGCTGGCTTTTTAATTTGTTTTCTTTTTTTTTTTTTAATTTGCTCTCTTTTTAAAACCATGATCAGGGCATCTTCCCCAATACCAATTTACCAATAGTACACAAAACCATATCACACATTTTCTCTTATTTATTATGCCTCCCGTAGCCATCTGGGCATTTTTTTCCCAGTGCTGAATACATATTAGTAGCTGCATATGAAATATTGTCTCAGTTGCCTGCTATATTCAGCAATTAACACAGCATCCCTTTCCATAGCTGTAGTTGTCAATCCTTGGTCCTAAAGATGAATTTTTCTATTGAATCACTCAAACAGTTTAGGAGCGGCTCAAATATTTCTGACACTCTGCTCCTCCTATTATTTAGTATTCCACCAATCACTGAGTTATCCCATTTTTAATGCTCACTCTCAGATTATGAAGAAACTGCACTTCCCATTGAACCTGTGCACTGAGGTGCACGTTTCAGACTTGATTTTGCAATGCTGATTGAAACACACACTGCAGTCCCAGAGTAAACTTAACCTAGAGGCTGAAACCAGCTTTATCTGACCACAAGTTTGACACTCTTAGACCTCAGTTCTTTGTGTCAGAAATCATTTTCCTAAGATTTTTCTTGCTTTTCTATACAAAATCAGAACTGTTCCATTTTTTGGAAATGTCATAAAGTAAATTCCCTACTCTTACAGAATTATGGTGATTTCTTCTGCTGCTCTTTTGCATTTCAAAACATTTAATATATGCTGTTTGGTTTTCCCCCACTTCTTTCTATGCTTCTAATTCCTTACTTTGTTTTCTCATAAAGCAGAATATGCTTTTAGCCAGAACAACATTTTCATATAGCCAAGGGATACTGGCTTTTTGTCCATCTAGAAAACTCTTGGAGACCTTTGAGCTTTCTTTGATGTTTTGTGTGCATGCATGTCATAGTTGTCATTATTTTTGTTCAGCCCTGAAAAAGCAGACCTTGGGGGTCAGTCACCATAGACATCAGTGCTTGGGACTGGTTCTCCCTCACCTGGATCATATCCATTACTGATGTAATCAGGACATGACCATCAGCTTCTGTGTAAACACTGATTTCTGGTCCACCAAGCAACTCCTTTTACTTGTAAATTAGACTCCAATTGCAGATACTGTGTTTAAAGAGGAAGAAATTTAGAAATGTGCCTTTAGAATTAGAAACTTTAATCATGCTACACTTTAGGTGCCTAAGAACTATGACATACAAGCTTAAGGGTCAAACTGGCTTCCCCTGTAAACCTTGATCTTTTCACCACGTTTGGAGAAGAATTTAGGAAATTATGTATCATGTTCTCTCATTTTATTTATGATCCACAAAAGGTTCTCCACCAGTATCTTCTGATGGGCTTTGCAGCAGTAATGCATTTGAATCAGAACTAATCTGTTCTCATTCACCAATGTAATTAATACAAGCAAAGGTCTCTATAACACCCATGTAGCAGACACATGCACCATCAAAAAACTCATTCAGATTCATCCTCTTCCAGGTTCCTAATTTTCCCAAAATACTATCTGAACTCTGTGCAGACCAAAGGCTTTTGATAAACTTGGCAAATTAAATGGTTCCAGCTACCTCAGTGCAGATAGCTCTATTCTTCATGGCTTAAAATCCTATCTGCAGAATCCGTATGACTTAGAAACACTGTCATAGAAGAAAAAGATAAGCTGCTTATGGTAGTTTGAAAGTCATGTTAGATTACAGTGGAATTGGACTGTTTTTCTGGAGGAAATCCACATGTGTCAATCGTAGCAGCTAGAATTGGATCTCCTGGTTATTTATGCAATTGGGGTAAAGAAGAAAATTCCCTGCACAAGTTAAAGCTGGGAGGGCAGCTGCTGTGTCCCTCCCTGGCAGCACAGCAGCCTGCTGGGCTTCTGCAGCCATGCCCCCACCTGTGCTCAGGGCTCTTGGCACAAGGGAAGTGCAACTGGAAAATTGCTAAGCCAGAACCCGCCAGGGAATTTCTCTTTACTATGCCTCGGTGCAAAGCTGCGTAGTTCGTTTTATGAATGACTAGTACATTGTGTGACTTTTTCTATTTTTATTCCCTGTTTCAGCTGACAGATTACATAAATGTGTTGGTACAGCTTTGAGTACAACACAAGAGAACAGAGTTTTCAAGCAGGTTATTCTGGAAGCTCAACAAAGGCAACAATGATCCCAGGGAAGAGCTAACATGAAGAGAAAGAGGCTCAGATCAGTATGTGAAGGCAAGATCAGGGAGACAACATGATCTATTAGGAATGTAATTTTTGCCTGTAATTCCTTCTTTCATTCTCAGTGCTGACTGACACCAGGTGTACAGAGAGACCTGATAAACACTCACTGAGGAGAAAAGGGAACACAGACACAACAGTGTGCACTCACAACCCAGGGCTGTTGTGACCTGGGCTGCATCAGAAGAGAGGCCAAGCAGGTTGAGAGAGGGGATTCTACCCCTCAACTCTGCCCTTGTGAGACCCCACCTGGAGCACTGCGTCCAGCTCTAGGATCCTCAGAACAGGAAAGATGTAGACCTGTTAGAGTGGGCCCAGAGGAGGCCAATAAGACAATCAGAAGGCTGGAGCATCTCTCCTATGAAGGCAGGCTGAGAGAGCTGGGGTTGTTCAGCCTTGAGAGCGGAAATCGTTGTGTGCTTTGAGACCGTGCTGCCTGAGGAGCACTGAGGGTGATTTGTGTTTGAAAGCAGCTTAGTGTTTAACCACGAAAAATATGCACTGAGAATTACCTGCTTTTCAGATGAGACAGGTAAGTAGGGTGCACACAAACCATGATGTGCAGTGCTTGTTTTTCTGGAGACTGCATCAACCAGAAAGCCATTTCAGAACACCTGATGTAATCAAGCCTTCAGAAAAGGACAGGTGTCATCAAACCATGTCATGGGATTAAAGTCAGAGGTTAAACTGACAGCATAAAATGCAATAAATAGGCAAAGAAAGAGTTGAACACCCATAATAAAAACATTACAGGAGATAGATACTTTTATTGTAACTAACATTGAGCAGGTACCACATCTGCACTGAAGCAGAAAAAGCAGTGAGGGAACAGCAGCTCAGTGACTGTGACTGCAGAGTTGCTGAGCTCATTGAGAGCCATGACAAGAAAGGTATAAGCACCTGATACAAGATTAATGATGCTGCCTGCAGGAGACGTTTCAAAGCAAGAATTGCCAAAGGAAGCAAGAACTAAAATGATATTACTTAAAATATGTGTAAGCAAAGTACATTGACAAATAAAGAGGCCCTGGGAGTACCAGAGGAAGTACCCTAGACATTAGGGAAGTACCCAGACAGAAAACCCTGTATCACTGTATCAGCACTTTGCCCTGCACCAGGAATCTTGAGGGAAGGACCTTGACAAATGACTGCATGCCTGGACAAGTAAATCAAGTTTTCTACTCATGTATGCCACAGAAAGCTGCAGCAAAGAAGTTCTCGTGTCTTTTTCACCCTGCTGTGCTGTCTGTATTTCAGCTGGGAAACCACAATTCAATTCAATAAAAAGGTGAAGCACTCATGCCAAAGCAACAAATTGGAAGTTCTAAGAAAAAGGGTTCAGCAAAATATGTGCTGGAGCAGAAAGATATCTGATCTAATTTTTAACCCCCCAGCTTTCTCAAAAATTGTTTATGTATTAGCTAGAGAGAAGATACAAGGTGAAATAAACGTGGGGTTTGGTTTTTTTCTTTTAATATATGCTCTGATGAAAAATTGTGATGAAACTTCTGTTCTGTAATTGGCACTACTCGAAGCATATTTCCTTTTTGAAGTCAGTGATTAGTTGAACTATCACTCTTCTCTATAGCCCACAGTCACTCTCTAAAACAAGCTACATGGGTGATTTTCAAGACTGTTGTTATTTTTGGCTGTTGCCAGAAATTTTTCAGCTATGATTTTTCAAATTGAACCAGTCACTTTCAACTGACATGACAAACTTTAGGCAGGATGTCTTGAATCCCCACCTCCTCCAGCCCTCATGCTGTCTGAAGAATTACCACAGCCAGAAAAGGCTGATTTCCATTCACAAGCTGCTGGCATGACAAGTCAGCACTGATTGCAAGGTATAGAAACAAACTCCTGCCCTCAGGCTCAGGCTAGTTCCTGATGGAGAGCAGAAAAGGAATTTCTGAAAAAGCCTCCTATTACACAGAGTAAAAAAAAAAAAAAATTAAAAAAAAAAAGCTGTGTTAGTAACACAAATAAATTTGTTCTGCACCCACAAGGGAAAGAAAGCATTTTTTGCACGTCTCTTGACAATTTTCTGGTAAATGCCTTGACCCCAAATATCACTGTTCCTCTGTCCTCTTATGTTCCCTTTTGGCAGGTCTGTGCAGTGTGTTGGTGGTACACCCTGCTCTGTTTTGTCAATTCTGTCTGTGAATGACAGCTTGTTTCACTGGGGTGAGAGCAGCCGGTCATCTGGCAAGGACTCACAAAGACTCCAACCCAAAAAGCCAATCTCTTCCTAGCTCTGAGCCTGCAAGGCTTTAATGAGGTCTTGTGGAGAAGCAGCAGCTACCAGAGATTCATTAAAGATGAGGACATCCTCACATAACTACTAATTGCTCCAACTCACTAGTTGGTGTTGTTTGTGAAAACTGGAGCCTGCAAAGCAATTCTCTCAATTTAAATTTTTGCAATGCTTTGTGCCTGTTTTGAAACTTTCCCACTCTGCCCATGAATCAAAGCACAGAACAGATTTCTTTTCTTTTTCATAATGACAGAAGAAAGTTATTCTGCTGGAGTCTGTGCATAACCCTGTCTAGATAAATGTTCAGCTGCTGGAAACTATGCTATTCTTAACTTTCTGAGAAATAATTATAAGTGTATCATCAATACTATGTCCTGTATACTGTTTAACTATTGGAATATGACCTTTCTAAATATCCACGTGGAAGATATTTTGCTGCTGCAGATCTGATTAAAATTAGAGTAAAAGCCTAGCGTTTTAAGAAGGGGTGGGCAAGTCACTACTGGATCAAAATGTATTTCCTCAGTGAAGTTAGAAAGCCTCTAGCATATATCTGTTTTGATCTTATTAAAAAATAAATCTGTTCATCTACTCATGCTTTTTATGAATGCAGTAATTTCCAGTTTACCCAAACAGTCTTTAGTTCTACCTTGTAAATTCATTAAAACATGGCACTTGTCATTCATAACCTACATATCAAAGTTTATGCCTGAGTTTAAATTAAGGACTATATAGACCAGAGCTGTTAGTACCACACACTTTGCTTAGAAATACATGTTAGAATCAAGCCAGTAGGTTTTGCCTCAAGTGTTGGAAAATAATCTCTCAAGCTGCATTTCTACAGACAGATAACAACCTGTGAAACCGAAGCTTAAGTAATTCCATTAGAAGCATTTGGGGATAATATCAGCAAAGAGTTTTGTAAATTAAACACAGCAAGAGATTTTAGATCTCAGAGCGCCATGTTCAGAACAGGCAAGTGGCAAGGGATGCGCACGTGCATCTGCCAGCTAAGCATGGGTGACATTGTACCTGTGGAAATTTCCCTCCAGCCCCATCTTCCCCTCACCTGACCTCCTCACTCAGGCAGCGCTTGCACCTGACAGGCACGGAGCAGATTGGTTTTGTTTGTTTTCCTGGGTTGTTTTTCTTCTCGTGGAAATATTTTGCAAATATGAATTGACACCCCAACTGGCTTTTTCTAGCGTATTGTAGGAACAGACTTGAAAGAGGGGCAGATTCCTGATCTGAAGGAGGAGCAGAGCTTTGCTCCACAGTGCAGATTTGCCTTGAAGTGTCTCACTGGGCCATCTGTGATCTCTGCTCTGAAGCTGAAGATGCTTTTGAAATAGCAGCTATGCAGATGCCCCATTCAGATGCTCAGAGTCTGCATGGGTTTAACTGTTTCTAGAGAAAGAGCTAAAAAGCTCTGCTGTGCTGAAAGGCTACCTAATGTCCTTCATGGAATGATCATGGTTAACACCTTTGCACTACAGGAGGCTCAAACTGACCAAAAGGATGTTTACCTGGATAGATAACAGTGTGTTGTATGGGGCATGGCTATGAAACAATCCTATTTTCCCATGGAAAGGGCATCAGAAACCTCGTGCCCTACTTGCAAAAGTGTGAAATAAACACCAATGTGCCTTAAAAAAGGGCAGAACAAAGCCTCTGAAATACAGCTATAAAATCTTGAACTACAGTTCATAAAGGTCAGGCTGTCGAGGTATTAAACAGAGAGACTTGCTGTTGTGGTGGCACTGTCTGAGCATTTAGCCTCAGTCCCTCACCAAACTGCTGGGGGTGCTGGGTTGCTGCTCCCCCACAGAGCTGTACCCTGAGGCTTAGACCCCTGCTATGCTTTAATGCCCTCTTCCCACTGGAGGATGATTTTGGTTTCCAGCTAAATCTGTAGAAAATTTGTAAGAGCTGAGAACTAGAATACTTTTCATGGCCTTTTGAATGTGTCATGGCTTTTACCAAAGGATTGACAGGTCAGAAACAACACTCTTTGGAAAAGCAGTGGTTATCACTAAGTCTCCTTTCCTTTCCTAGTCCCCAAGGGTCTGACGAAACTGAGGAAAGCAGGATTACCTTGCCTCTCTGGGTTTCTCACTGAACGGCTGGATATAGCCTGAGCGAGCAAAATCTCTTGCTGCTGTGCAAGAGCTCCCTGGCGAGGCCTCATCAGCCATCCTCAGCAGGTAGCCACAAGTGGCGTTGCCAGGGTGACCTCCTTGCCAGCAGCCTTGTCATCTGCAGGGACAGCCGCAGTTTAGCTCTCGCTGGTTACAGCAATTAGATTTTGACAGTGTAGCACTTAGCCAACAACTCATAATGCAAGGCTTTAGAGAGCTCTCTGAGAAAGGTGGAGCAGCCTCCCTTCCAAAATGGTTTTCAGTCCCATGGGAAGGTAGCCAGAGCTCTCAGGTGCAGAATCATGCTGCAAACCACACATGGGCACAGCCTGGGGGGGCATCCCACAGCAGACACACGGGAGCACCCAAAGGGGAGCGAGTAGCACATAGTTCCCCGGAAATCTCCTGGGGGAATCTGCTTGTACAAGGCATTCAGTCAAAAACAGAACAACAAGCACACTTGCAAAATCCCCTTACAACTTCCAAAGTGGGAGAAGAATGCTATCTCCCTCAGTATACTGCAGGGAGTGAGGTGCTGTCTTAGCACTTACTAAATTACTCCAATGTTTTTTCACACACTCATCTACCTGAATGGCACCTTTTCTTACAAATATTCAGCAAGGCATCTGCCTTCCTGCTGCATCCTAGAGCAGCCTGCACAGTCCCTTGAGGCTCGGTGCCTTAGTGTAGGCTTTTATTGTACAAAAGTAGGTGACAAGCATGTGAATACAGGTACTTCCAGAAATTAAAAGGCAAAACCAAAAAACACTATGTTTTCAAGAGGGTCCATAAAGGAAAAAAAAAGAAACTGAAAAACCTCCATGCTGTAAGAAGAAAAGCTACACAAGTAAGAGTAAGCACAGGGCTATTTCTAGAAAGCATTTTAACACAGCAGTCATGTTGTGAAACCTTTTTTAACCAGTGCTGAGAAAATCAAAACAGAATTCATGCAAAGAGGAGAAATATGGTGGGATGAGTTAAGGGAATTAACATAGCTAATAAGAAGCATGCAGAATAAATTAACTATGAGAGCTAATTTATCTTCAACAAACACATTTATATGTAGGATTACATGAATGAAGGGGACAAGCAGATTTTAACACTCTGCAGGTAAATGTTCTCCAATTTGCATTTACACTGACTCTCATGCTGCTTTATCTACAAAAAAATTATAAAGAGGATGACAAGTCCTTTTCCTCAGCAGTGCTGTCCAGTCACCAGAGATAATCACTAGCTGTGTTGCTCATCTTCACTGTGCCACCTCTTGCATCTGTGCATGAGAGATGGGAGCTCTGAGCCTCCCAAGTAAATTAGTACTGCCATGCTACAAATTAGAGGCAGGATATGCAGAAGTCTTTCAAACAGAGAAAGCATCTGAAGAAACAGACATGAAGAATGACAGGCATGAGAAAGTAGAAAGTGAATTTCCCTTGTTTCATTCCTTAAAAATGTGACCAGTAGTATTTCATATTCTTCCCATACTGAGAGACAAAAGCATAGGCTTAGGGGCTGCAGTAAGGAGACCTCCCTCCTTGAGCCAGGCTCCAGGTGCCCTGGAACATGGCGCAAGAACCACAATAATTCTCACAGAACCTCAAAACACTTCTATATAAAGCAAAAGGAAAATGGTTTTGACGACAACAAGCCTTTGCATCTTGAGGGTCGGGTGTTCAAAATGAATATTCAGCCATTATAGGGGATGAGCACTTGAGTCCACTCACTTCAGTATTCAAGATGCCATCTGCTGTCTTGGCTGGTATTTTTCTCTTCTCACTCCCCTTTTAAACAGCAGTTCTGGTTAACGATATGTCACCTTATATCAGTCTGTGACAGCCTATACCATGTACACAGTGTGCTGAACACGAGCTGCAGGGTTCAATTCCACCTCAAAACAACCCCTGAGAGCACCACATCCTTCAGCCAGCACTCAGCAGCACATACACATACCTTGCAGAAAGGTGATGAAGTCTCTGGCCACCAGGGACAGGGTCTGGCCCCAGATGGCAACAAATTAAAAAGCAGAGCACTACCAAGAGACATCATAATGACTTAGATACTGCCTGAGGATTTACACAGGCAAGAGTAACTTGCTTTTTGGGCAGATTTAGAAGGGCTGCAGATTTAGAAGGGCTAACCTGTGCCTGCTCTCCAGAAGACAGCTCTGTATCCCAGCTGGAAAGCATTGGATCACCAGTTTGGCATGGATGGCAGGCTAAAGAAATGGTTTGTGAACAGCACATCATGCTCATGTGAATTCATTGCAGCTACATGGTTTCTCTGCTGTACCATTTAGGATCATCTGCCCTGCACAGTAAATAATTTACTGTCCCCTTTTCAAAGAGGACTTCCTATAGTACAGAACACATGGAAAATCACCATGACTGACAAAAACCTAGCTTGTGAAAGAGGTCTTGCACTTTGTGACTATGAATAAGTTATGTCCTATTCACAGGAACTTAGTGTAACTACAATATTGAGCTGCCATGGTATTCAGTATCATCTTGCCTGCACAGTAAATAATTTATCTGTTTATTTCCACAGGGGACATCCTATGAGCGAACTTGAATGGCAGCTGATTGCATGCACAGAATGTATAGCCCCAGCAAGGGGGCTCTGTGAGAGCAGCCCTGGCTCCTGCTGCTGCTGGGACAGCTGAAAAGGGAACATGGTGCCTGTTGATAGGCTTTTTTTAGGGGAGCATCCACGGCTGTAGGTGTGCTGGGATAGCCCACAGGACACCTTCAGCAACCTGCCAGCTCTGCTCAGTGCCTCGGGTGAGCCTGCGAGGGAGCGAACAATGGATCCACTAAGGGTAAGGTTTGCTCGTACCATATTCATCTTTCAAATTCACTTTGAGGCATCTCAAGGGAATGGTAAAAAGTCATTCACATATCTCTATGATATTTGATTTTTAAATTTTTTTTTAAAATCAGATCACTGCTGTTTTACCGGGAATATCCTCAAGCATTTTGTGTGCGTGGGGTTTCCAACTCCTAGTCTCCACTTTGCCACTAAGTGTATGATCCTAAACAAGAAGCAACTGTCTCTGACATGATTGTATTTCCTCACTCCTCAAGGAAGCTGTGACTCTGAACTAATGTTTTTAAAGCCTTTTGCATGAAAGGTTATAGCTGCAGCCTACAGATTTGCCTGCTACTCCTTTTCCTTTTGACTGATGATGCAGTTTTGTGCACAATATTTTCTGTGTTTCTGTCACTATGCTGTGCTGGCCTTCACCAAGACGTGTTTTCTTCCAAGAGCTCTCTCTGAAGACAGGGGGCAAGTCCATATCCAGAGCTGGCTACCCCAAAGGATCAGGTCCCAGCTGCACACTTTATGCCTTACATGCTCCTGAATCTCTTGCAGCAGTGCATGGTCTAATGTGCTTCCCAGAATAATTATGTGGAGTAGATTCTGTTGGTAGATGAGCAAATTAATCTGATTTATAAACAGAGCCATACACTTCTATTGCTTATAGAATAACACATAAAAATGCACAGTTGAATTAGCAGGTTACTAATGTGCTCCAAATGAGGATTTGTCACCAATGTAATGCAAGTCTCTTGAACTTCCACAGGAACTCACAACATTCAGCACTCTGCAGAACTTCTGAATGTACTGGGTTGGGTTTGAAAACATTAATTTGGACTGTGACTTCAATGAAATCTGCTTTCTTCTCACAGCAATCATTCAATTCAAGTTAATTCAATTAAGCTACAACTGTTTATGCCAGTGTAATTTGTGTGTGGGGGGAATTTAGCCTGATAAGATACAACATGAATGAGAAATTCAGTGCTTAGGCTGCACTTTAGAATACAGTTACATAATGAGGTGCAAGTAGCCTTTCCTAGTTTGCCAATGTTACCAACTCAGACAAACAGCCAAGACAAAAAATACAATTGTTTGGAGACGTCAGAATTCCTCATTGACCTCTTTTATCAGCAAAACCAGGTTTTATACCAGAATAGAAAATAACGGTGCTGCCAAGTTTGTTTTATTCACATTCTACACTTTTAAACACTATGTGGGTCCCCACTGGCTTGGAAAATTCTGGTGGCTTTTTATTGAAAGTAATCTCAGTTTGTATTAATTCTACAGAGACATTTGCTACTTTATGTGCTTTGAAAGGCATTTTGATGACTATATTATTAGTTTCAGAATCATGAAAGTTCTGCCTTACAATGAGATGAATCACACTTAGATAAGAAAAGCTGTGCATTTTACAGGTAACATGTGTTTCTCTTGTTGCTTGAGCAATAAATTACTCCTGGAACCTGGGCACAAGTCTGCCCAGAGGTGATAATCAAAATGGATACTCTGCAAAAGTTATGCCAGAGTGCTATGGCATGAAAATTTTACTTCTAAGAAGTAGGCAAAATAGAAAAATAAGAAGTAGCGTGAAAATTTTTCTTTTGGTTTTGATGCCTGCCTGGCCTGAAGCGTTTTGCTTCACCTGAAATGGAACATTAAGCTTTCATTCCTTATGAGATCTTTCCTTGCCTTTCATTTGAACACTTCCGTGAAAGAAAGACAAAAGTTCATTTCATTTGTATAGTTTCAGCCCATAATACTCCTTATACATGTTTTCTCAAGGAATCAAATCCAAACAAAACATGGAGACAGCTTTGTTTATGCCCAACTGTTTGGTTTTATTCCTGACCCTTGCTATCAAGAAGACTACTGTCCAGGCAAAAAGGGTTTCATCTGCTAAGAATGCCATCAAATACTTGTGCAGATTATAACAGGGATCCTGCTAGTAATTGTGGCACCAATTTGCCAGATTGAAGGTAGGAGAGCAGAGATAAGCACTGGTTGCTGGGCAGTAGAATTGTAGTCTTAAATCCCAAATGAGCAAAAAGGGAGTCTACATCAGAAAAATCTTACAGTCTGATAAACGCAGTGGGCACAAGGAAAAAAAAAAATTATATTCTATGGGGAACTGGCACATGCGGTACATCTCAGTTGACAAGATCCACTGTGCTCCCAAGATCAGTTTAGTACACCAGCCAAGCCTCTCTCTGCTATGGTCTACAGAGCAACATTGTATATGAGCTAAAGATGATATAATTTATAGTTTTGAGGCAGTAAACAATTTTTTTTACAGATTTGCCCCTGAAAGAAAAATTTAATAATTTATCCTTGCAATTCCTTCTTTCCAAAACAATGTTAACAAAACACTGACATTGATACCAAGGTTTAGCCCAGTTTCCTTAAATGTTTTGGGCAAGCTTTTCCTGTGAGACTCTCCAATCTCCCTTCTTTGTCATCCTCCTGGAGAACTTACTCAAATAACTTGAGGCAGGAAAGGAAACAAAAAACCCCGAACAGTAAATGCACACAATCTAGCTATTTGTTCTAACTGCATAGCTCTGAGAAAACACTCCCAATATCTGCTTATAGTCATCTCAGAAAGCAGAGTTGAGAAAGAAACAGGCTCTTGTCCAACACGGTTCACATTCAAAACATTTCACGTGTGTTAGCTAAACAACCTTGGTAATGTGCCCACAAGACAAGTAATGAATGGTTTTACAGAGGTGGGACAGGATCTGGCTGAATTGCCAGTGCCCACTAGGAGGACAAGCTGCAGATCCCAGCACTAACTCTGGATCTCCCAGCTCCACTCACCAGGAGCCCATTAGTTATTTATTTACACTTAGAAAAAGGATACACTTAGAAAAAGCAGGAGTTAAGGTGTCGCAATCAATACCGAGAGACTGCCTCTCCCCCATGTTCCCCATCTTCTGGTAGCACAGTTCTGCACTGACAGGCACAAATCTTTAATTGTGGGAGTTGAAACTATGGTACAATTCTGTTGATGTTTCTGGCAGTTCCATACTATCTCATTGAGAAATTTAAATTTATAGAGAAGACAAAAATACAAGATGACAAAGACTTCACATTTTCCCTCAAATTATAAATTATTCAGTAATACTAAAAACACATGAGCAACAGTAAGGGTTCCCACAATTCTCTGACATTCTAGTCTTTGGCAATTTCTATTGAATTCAGCAAGGGACTCAGAAGATTTCCTACCTGTCTGCTTTTTTTTTTCCTTAATCTATTTTTTTTTTTTTTGGTAAGAGATGGTTATGGTTGTAATAAAAATGTAACAAAATAGTCAAGCACATGTGAAAAGCTTGACAAAAATAACGGGCATTGGCACAGAATGCATTAAGAATTAAAAAAATAAAATTTTGTCTTACAACAGTGTGTCTTGGGTACACTAATAATAGCTGCCTCTTTTCTCTCTGAAGTGACTTTTCCTTTCTTTGCACATGATCTGACACAGGACTCTGGTCTAACTGCAATATCTAGATGCAAAGTAAGTGAGAAAAGGAACCTTTGTCTGCTATTTTAAACACAGAAATTCTGTCTGCAGAAGGGATGATTAAAATGCTCTGTGTGGCAATGATACATGAGCGACTGTCTCCCTGACAACAACTATAATGCTGATATGAATAAAAACCCAGGTTTACATAGAAGTTTGGAGTCTCAGGTCCTAGAAATGTCAGAAGCAGCTGAGCTTGGCATACCATTGAGTATTGTTATTGATCTCTTAATTATCAGGCATGCAACATTGATATTCTGTCTCTTCTATTTTTGGTTGAGTTCTCTCTTCTATTGCCATCTTGGAAAAAAGTAACAATTCTAGAGCTGTGACTCTAACAGCCTCATTTTTCCCAGTACTCCCTGTATGATCCAAAGCCTGATACATATATTGCTTTACAATTTCTTAACTGATGCATTATATCAAGGAAGGACATTATTTGCTTTTCTATATTGCCACAAGACATATTTCTATCAACTAATTCCATTGGATGTTCACATAATTATCCCTCCTTTCTGGAAAAAAAAAAAGTTAATGTTTATAACTCTGGGCAAATTATACAATTAGAACTTTTGAAGAACTCTGACAGGAAAGGTGCTTCATTTCTGCAAAATATAGGCTTAAGCTTCAGAGCCAATTGTTTTTTTCAAAGTTTAAATCAAGCAACAAGCATCCATAGCTTCATTATGGCTGAGAAATTGCGTGCTTGTGAGCTGTAATCAATAGATAAGTACCGATTCCCTGAACTAAAATATACCTATGCACATAAATTGCAATCCAGAGTCTTCCCAGGCTGCACAGCCTCTGTATCCTGCACCTGCCAAGCACTGACTGAGGAGCATGGGGCTGTCTGGGGCTGTCTGGTATGTGTGTGTGAGTACAGGCAATGCCCCATTGCACTGGGCAATTATTCAGCAGAAAGCACACAGGGATGAGCAGCAGCAGCCAGGGTCCTGCCACAGCCTGCGTGTTAAGGTATTCTGCTAAGGTGGGATGTCAAACAGGACTGGAGCAAGGTCTCCCACTTGTTCCAGAGCTATCCTAACACAGAGTGGGGCTCTCCTTACAGCTCTGAGTTTTATATAAATAAGAAACAGCATGTACAAAACCTTTGGGGAGACTCCACAGGTCTCCCCAAATGCTGTTCTGAGACTCCACCAGGACCATGCACAGACAGACGAACTGTCCCTCACCCACCATGGCTCCTACTCCAGTCCCTCCCTGTGGCAGCCTAACTGGATTGGCAAAAAGCACGACACGCAACTCTCAGAGGGAAATGAGCAGGAGCTGGTACTGTGCTGCAGAGTTATAATTACACTTTCAGCCCCCAGGCTTTTAGGAGCGTGTCCCTGGCAAGACACAGAGCCGCTGGGCTGGAGCAGCTTCCCGAGCACCCGGCAGAGCGCTGCGGGCACGGCGCTCACCTCGGGGCTGCTCCGGCGCTGCCCGGAGCCCGGCAGGCTCCGAGAGCCCGGCACAGCCGCAGGAGCCAGGGCGGCCCCGGTGCCCCGTGCTCAGCCCGGGGTGGCAGCGAGGTGTGCAGGGCTGCACAGAAACACAGCTCTGCCTAGGCATGGTGGTTCTGAGCCACACCAAGCTACCCCCATCTTTTTCTCGCTTTTACATATCGCACGTCAGCTGACTGCTCCCAGAGGCCAGCAGGAAATCGCACATCATTTTCTCCCGCTCCAACAGTGTTTGTTATATACACACAAATACATAAGCTGCAGCAGGAGCGGGCTGACCCAAGCTCGCATTCCGAAGTGTCACCAAGACACCTGAGACAGAAAACGACTCGAAGGGGACACGCTGGCCCTTGCCAGCTGAAGGGCTGGCTGCACAGCAGTGCCAGGTGCTCGCTGCAGCCCTAACCTGCTCTCCGGGCCTTGCGGCCAGGTAAGGTCTCTGGAGAAGCTGTCTTTAAAAAGAAGTTCCTGCAGCGACTCGTGACAAATGAGAAAGAAATTATTCATATGGCATCGATTGTCACTTTAATGGGCTACTTATCACACCGTTGCTACTCATGTCTGCTATAGTAGCGCTCAGGTGCCTAATTGTTCTGAGCACTGTGCTAACACAGGGAAAGGTGACTCCCTGCATGCTTATCATCTTTCACAAGTTATGTTGGATATTTCTTTAGTTATGGGGTGTGGGGGAAAACTTGTCTATAAATGCATTGCTCAATTTTCAGCTATAGCTTTGACAGCAAAAAGAAAATAATTAGTATCTTGGTCCCTGGCACCTGAAAATAATCATTTGTCAAATTTGCTTTGAATACTTACTTCCAAAGTGTCTATTCAGAATACATTAATTTAATTTCTAGGAGATAACTAGAAGATGGAAAGCTAAAGTTGTTTTTTTTTTTCCTTTGTTGGAAAGGTACTTCAACCTAAAAAACCCTTGATATAAGAATAATAAAATCATACTAAGATTAAATTAAATGAAATACAATTTTGAAATATTTGCTAGAAGCAACAGTAATACATATTAATTTAATGAAATTAAATGCCACCATATTTTTTTTTACAGCAGCATAAAAAACATCAAAAGATAACCACAGCTGGCTTGTGTAGCTCATATTTTCAGTTGATTTTAGCATAACTACTACTGCTTTTAAAACTGTGCTCAACTGGGATTTACATGGAGGCTTTGGCAATGCTTAGTCCAATTTGGTATGGAAGCCCCTCTCCCAAAAACCTGGAAATGGAGACCATGATGCTTGCAACATTTGTCTCTTCTGCCTTTAGGCTATAATTTGCAGCCTACACTCACTTGCTTCTCCACCTCACTTCCATCCTCACTCAGGTCTTCCTAACCAAGACAGAGAGATGGGGCTCAAATCATTGGGATGAATGTCAAGACAAAGTCAAAGCAAATGCTTCAGGCTTGGAATTTTTCACTATACAGCATTTATGAAGGAATTCTGAAGGCTGAAATAATTAATTATAGCCATCTGATTATTGTTGCTGGAGTCCCGGCGGGGGTAAATCAAGGACTCTTTGACTCCAATATCAGAAGGCTGATATTATTTATGAAAATGACTCTATTGTTCAGAAGGAATTTGGGCTATATGTGCCCAGGTTCTGAGCTAACATCTTTTCGTCTTCTTGCTCAGCACCCAAACTGCTTGAATGCCCGAAAATGCTTACAAAGTCAGAGAGATAACATTTCTGTATATCATAGGTTGAGAGAGAGAAAAGCTCCCATCCCCCATGTGGGAGACAGGGCAGCCAAACACCATCCTGTCCTTGAAACCACAGTCCAGAGAGATTTGTTTACAGAATATCTGCAGGGAAAACGAGCTTTCCCATGGAAGAAAAAACTCAGCAAGTTTGCATCCAAGAAACTTATAAAATGTCCAGGTGACATCTGATCACAGACAACTCACAATAAACGGGAGAAAAACCAGCTGAACAGATTGTTTCCTATGGATTTTTTTGCCAGGCTCTGGCACAGCAGCCACAGCCCTTCCATGTTGGCCTGCTCCGAGCACTGTCAAAAGCAGCCAGGCTGCAAAGCCGGCAGGCATGGATGCTCTATTGCCTAATTCCCAGCGCAGGGCTGCTGCAAGTACAGCCAGTGGAAGTTTTCCCACGTATTTCAAAGAGTGGCAGGGTTGTTATTCAGTGTGAACAGTGACACAACCAAAGGCTCTGCTATTGCAGACCTATTAACGTTAAGTAGATTGGTCTCTTGAGCACAAAAGGGTCTTCAATAAGCAATGAATGTTACTCAAGCAATTGTGAATGTTTTTCAAGAACTGTTGCACCTACTATTTTTTAAAAGTACAAAAAGGCTTCAAGTTTTCCTTAACAAAGAACAGCTATTGAGTTTTGTTCCACTATGTCCTTTGTTCCAGTCAAATGCTTTAAAATTTCTTATTTGCCCATGACTTTTTCTTTTTCTTTTTTTTTTTTTTTTTTTTTTTTTTTTTTTTTTGAGAAGGCTAAAAATCATGGTTTTATTTCCATTCTATATTTGTGGCTACCTTATGCTGAGTTCTCTTCATGATGGCTTTTTATTTGAATCAAAACAGTTTTCCATGGTGTTTCTTTCTCTGATTCATGTAATTTAAAGCAATCACAGCTCCTCTTGCCCTTTCCAAGTTGCACAAATTAAGCCCTTCTGGTTTGCTCCCATGTGATATTCCCCACATGTCCATCATGACCTCATACCTAATCCTGTTTCAAATCCTTTTTCATGTACCTGGGTGATGAAGGCACCATATATTTTTCCAGGATAACTATTGCATAGGCTATCATTATACCACACATCTATCACGACTGTATTTTGTAAAACTGAACTATTCTTGCACTTACATTTTATAATTTATACTGCAAGTTTTGTGTCTACTCATGCTAGTGTCTGGTCAGACCTATCAGGCAAGTATTCCATCGATTGTGATGCATTCAGCTGGCATTTAGCTATGATACTAAACAGAGCTAACATTTTAAAGGTCTTTTATTTTGCCAGGGGAGGAATTTCCTGAGTCTATTTGTCTTACTATTGGATGCAGGTTTTAACTATTGACAGAAGACCATCTCTTTTTTGAGCAAAAAAGCAAATATTTCAGGGATTTAAACATTTCTATTAGAGGCTATAAAGACACCATCATCAAAAATTATAACTAGATCTACAGCCCTTTGCATTTCTCATGAGTGGCATATTTAGATACCCTCCATACTTCCAGGAAATAAGGATGACAGTGAAATATAAAACTATGGGAGATCTGTCATCACCACTACTATCTAATTTCCGAATTAAAATTGGTTAAAACTACTTGGTTAAAACTGTTGTTTTTAAAACAAGCTGTTGCAAAGTGACAAAGACTTGCTTTATTTTCAGTGCTGCAGTGAAGAACAGACCTGTGTTACTTTATGTGGAATAAACATGCATACAGCCCGCATTGTGCTCCGGCCCCGCTGTTTACAGTTGTTGGCTCTGTGTGCTGTGCTGTCGATGTGTCCTGTTACAGATGTGTGGGGTGCTCGAAAGGCCAGGCTTTGCTGGCAGCAGGAGGCAGCTCTAGCTCTTGTCTCCCAGCTAGTTTCATTAGGTCTTATTCATGTGCCCCTGAGAGTGAGAGAGGCAAAGTCATCTGCCTGCTGCTTATTATGCTGCTGCACAAAGGGGTCCTTCAGCCTGCAACAGCAGCCTGAAAACAGGACTGTTGATAAATTATTGTGGCCCATCCTATTCCTATTTACTATCACTGCAGCTGTCTGAGGCTGAGGTTAACACCCACATCTGCACATTACCAGGGTGTTTTTACACCCAAAACCAGAACAAAAGCTCCATGCATGGAGGTCACATATCAAGAAATTCAAGCAAGTCTGAAGCTATCTCATGTAGTTTCTTCAAGTGTTGGAAATCTCTTTCAAGCACATTTAAAATATTACTCCATGTTCACTGCAATTTCTCCCCCCTGGTTTGTGTCACAAAGCTGAACATATCATTGGGCTCAAGTTTTAGTATTAATAGCAGCTTATGTCAGAAAAAGTAATGGAAACTACTTTAGCTAATTGTAACCGATTAGAAGACACTGCTAATCAGAATATAACCTGTCTCATGGGCTTTTCCTGTATGCCACAAACCCCAAATTACTGTACCAATAAATGCACAAAATGTGCTATGGTTGGAGATATGAATACATCCACCTTCAGGTGTGTACTGGGAACAACAGCTCACAGTCACTTCCTGCCTCACTGAAAAAGAATCTACTGCAGTTATTTCTATTTGTTAGAAACAAACCACACAGCACGTCCCGAACAGAAATGAAATCTCTTTGCTGCTACTGAAGCAGCTATCACTGAATAGAATGTTAGAAACTACATTGACTTTCAAAGCCATGTTTGCTTCTAATATATATCTTTTCTGTCTGACATGATTCAAAGTGTTTTATCACATGCAAATCCCTCCACCAAGGAAGACAAAAATCAAATATGCAGTACAACGTCAGTGATGACTAGTCAAGCAGCAATACATAGAAAAGGATTAGGAGTCATCTTGAACTGAAGTTTGCAAAGCAATGCTGATGAGCAGGATGCAGATTTCATGGCCTGCATTAATAAGGCAGGTTGTTATGCCTTCTTCTTCAACATTGGTAAGGTCTCAGTTGAAATAATAACAGTCCAGGGCCTGACACACAATTTTTTTTTTTTTTTGGATGGTTGAGAGAACCTTTGTGTAAGGTTTTAAGAAGAGGTTACGCAAATACTTCTCAAAGGTGAGGTAGGTTGTCTTAAGGTTGTACTGAAGACTCTCCAGACAGTCCCTCCAAGTCCTACATAACATTATTTATATCTGTGAATATCAAGGTTAATGTTCCAGGTTAAGAATAAACCAAAAGTAATTGTAAGAAAGAATTAGCTACTAGAAAGAAGCTATTGCTACAGTAATAGACTTTTGTGCATTAACCTAATATTGGTTTTAATGACTGCTGCATTAAGCCTTTTCAGAAAGATTTGTATTTAACAACTGTTTACAAATTACCCACACATGCTTAAATGCACTCAAATTTAAGATCAAAAAACCTGTGTCCTCACTACAAACTCCATCTAATGATGCAGATCATTTTCCAGAAATTAATTATAAGATGACAGCCATATCCTTCCGGAGAACAAAAGATGTGATCACCCCACTGTGTTCTGCACTAAGGGCCCTTCTCTTTGGGCTAATTTTGGCAGAGGAGGATGCTCTCTCTGCCCTGGCAGGGAAGGATTTCTACAGGAGCTCATGCGCTATCATGCACAGAGCCAATCTGCCAGCATAACCCTAAACGAGGCTGACAGCTCCGTGTCCTGGGAGAGGCGTGACCGCCCCCAGCCCGCCCTGCCCCGATCCTCTGCAGCGCCGAGCAGAGCCTGGGCTGACACGAGCACGTCAGCTGAGCTCACACCGACACGGGAGCAGCTGCGAGGGCTGGACGGAGCTGATTCACTGCTTGCCTTCGGGATTTCACAGGCGCAGCTCCGGCTTTCGGCCAGGGCTGTAGACATGCAAAGCAAGCCCTGATGTTGTCTAAATACACCCTCCCTGCAAGCACCTTAGACTGATTCAGTTAACAGGTATAGGAGACATTGAATCTAATTCCTTCCTGCGGCTCTATCATCCAGCTCCTCATAAACAAGCTCCCTGTCAAAGGGCCATTGTCAGCCCACACACAGCTAGACCTGGGGTTACAGCCTGTGAGCACTGATGGGTAATTTATTTTCCTCATTTACCTACATATGGATTCAGGCTATCAGGTAACAAACACAAAGCAGCATAAGATGCACTTAGTCAAACTTGTTAATAGAAAATAATTTCGGTGAGCAGTTTGCTCATTGCCTACAGAGGGAGGGAGTAGTCTAAGCAATGTTACAGCACATTTGGATTGAGGCTGTGGTTTACACTTGGAAAGCGAGAGTGAGGGTGCTTTCTTGGGACACCTCAGCTGGTTCTCCTGCTCAGGAAGGACCTGTCCAGGAGCAGGAGGGTGACAGGTTTAGTCTCGGAAGCAAAGTGGTATCAGCCACAGGGAAGAGCAATGAATCCTACTAGGCAATATGAGGCACCCAGCCTGAACAAAACATACCATGTGCCCAGCAGCTGGGCAGCAGGGGACAGAGGCTGGGCTGGTTTGCAGGAAAGGTGGCTCATCCTTGCCCTCATGGCAGCCCAAATAATGTTCAAATTTCACAGCACTAAGGCTGCAGAGAGATCAGCTGCCCTGTGACTGTGCAGTGTGTGTGTTCACAGAGATCCTCTTGGGAGGAGATAATGCACCCCTAAGGTCACGTAGACCCAGAGCCAAGACAAGCTTTCTGGATCTCTGAGATTTCCCCTGCCTTCAGTGTCCTCTAAACAAACCAGAGTGAGTCCCCTGCTTGTGTGGGCTGCCCTGCTTCCAGGGCTGCAGGCAGCTCATTTCACAGGGGAGCTTGCACAGGGGTCTAATATCTCCAACTATGAAATCATTCATATTAAAATCCTAAAGGAAGAAAAAAGCTGAGCAGGAGAGTTGCTATCAGATTTATAGTTGCTATAGATTTATCAGAGGAGATGTCTGAACTAAAATAAAACTTCTGGATAAAGCAAAATATGTAATTGGCACCTTGGTAGGTCAGAGTAGCAGTACATAGCGACCAGGTGGAAAGGGCCCCACTGATTCTGCTGCATTTAGTGCTCAGCTTCTAAAATCCTAAAGTGGCTTCAGGGGAGCTTCCCTCTAACTGATTACCATCTTGCCAATACCACAAAGTGAATTTCACTCTCTTTGCCAGTGCCCAATGCCCATCTTCTCAGGAAGAACCTCTGTTTCTGTCAAGGATGTTTCATGGACATGCTGAATTATCAACTACTGATCTGAATAACTCTTGACCTGAAAATCAAATCAAACTTTTATTATCCAGCAGGAAAAAAAGAAAGCCAGCAAGGCTTTCCAGATGCTTTGTCAAAGTAGATAGGAAATTTTTCTTAGAACACAGCACACATTACCACAGCCCTTCTAGTGCCCACTGCGCTGAAGTGGCCTGAGATATTCTGTGCTCAGCATCAGAGGTTTCTGTTTACAAAGAACCCAACATCCAGCATTTTCTCTATAAAAGCAATGAAGAGCACAAATTTCGGTTCTTCGCACCATTTTCTGGACCTGCAGCTGCTTTGACACTGTTACCAGAAGGTGCAATTCACAGTCATCTCAGACCAAAAATGAGCCTAAGTATCATAAATCAATACTGCTGCTTTGATGCTCTGCACCTTTCTAGGTGTTTCACAGAGATGCCTGGATGAAGCAGTGAAAAGGGGACCCCTACAGTTAATACATCCCCTGTGAAGTGTGACCCTGGCTACAGCTTTGAGGAGCTGTTATGACGGTTGTTTGCAGCAATCGAGCTCAATGGAGGCTTTCGTGTTCAGCACACTGCATCATCTCCAGGGAGTTTCCTTTACAACACTTATAAATGAGAAAACAAGATAACTTTAGACTGCACAGCTGCAGGCTGCAGGAGGGAAGTGATAAAATAACACAGAATTAATCCATTCATCCAAAGGCCACTGAGTTGTTCTGCATGGATTTAATGAGGCTGGAACTCTAAATGGCTAACAAGTTTAAAAACAAAGTCATTATGCCTTCACAGCCCACATCCAGCCTCCTCTGCTCATCTCCCAGGAACTGTAGCAGGCAAACTTCCCACATTTTGTAGGTCATCACCTACTCTAAAATTCATCTGTTTTAGTGAAAATAGAGAGCAGGCACAGGGGATGTGCTCCCTGACCCCAACTCTACAAAAACACATAGTTGGAGATTATTGGGTTTTTTTTTTCCCCAGCACTATGTTTTCCACCTCACAAGGCTGAAGTACAGGCACACTACACAGGCTGGGCTAATGCTCCCCCTCAGAGCTGTGTCCAGGCTCTTACAGCCATGCTGGAATACCTTATAGCTGTTGGGATGAACTGGGAATTCACAGTTTAGATATATATGCTGCTCATATAGATGTTGTAACTACAATCAGATATAAGAGCAGTACACCTCTTTGGCTAAGACACTGATCTGCTGTAGGGTTTTCAGTTACTGGGAGAACACTGACTGGAGTAAATTTTCACATGGTAACATCCTATTACTGACACAAACTCCTGGATGCAGGCTGGGGTGAGCACTGTCCCTGGCCAGGCATGTGGCAGCCACTGGGTACCCAAGGGGCCAGAGTCACCTCAGATCCAGCCATTCCTCCCTAGCCTCCTCTTCACCTTTCTGGGCACAAAACTTTTGCTTAAAAAAAACAAAAACAAAAAAAACCACCCCAAACCAAACCAAAAAACCACAAATGTGTTCTTGCTCCTTGAGGAAAGGGAGGATCATCACAGGTGACAAATAAGTGATACAATATTTAGAGCACAAGGCAGTTCTAATTCAGTCTGGTCAACCTGGGGTAAAAACCTAAGCAGGATGGAAGTGGGGGAAGAAACTCGATTTCTTTTCAGAAAATATTTGCTAATATGGCTTTTCAAATAACAGATGTGTATCACAGGAACACTCAGGCTATTGCACCAGGGTTGAGATGGGGCTCTTCATCACATCACTGCAGTGCTGAGTCAGAGCTCACAAGTCACCACAATGCTGCATGCAGGGCTGGCACCCTGAGCAACAGAGCTCCTGCAGCACTTTCTGCAGGGGCAGCTGTAGTAACACAGTGTTCTGGACAGATTTCTGGGGAATTGAACTCCCCCTAGGTTTTCAAATACATAATTCTGTCTTCACTTCTGTCTTGTACAGGCTTCTAAAGGTAGCTGATTTCAGTTTGAGCGCAGTGACTTTCTCACAAACTGAAGTACCTATAATCTGCTGATATTAAAGCTGTTTGTATAAAACAGATTCCATGCATACAATGTGTTTATTTAGAACTTGTATTCTTATATATAAAGATATGAAAATTTTCTCTACTGGCAGTATGACTGTGTCCGTGTGCATTAGTTATTTGTTTCAGTAACAGGGAGAGCTACAAGGGTGGTTTCAGTGAGAAGTTACTAGAAGCTTCCCAATGTTCTCAACAGAGCGCACGTTTCCAAGAGAGACCTGCCATGGATCAAGGCTGAGCCCATCCATGAAGGAGGCAGCACCACTGAGTTAACAGATTTAAGAATGAGAAAAAATCCTGCACAACATCAAATTCAGTCAGAGAGAGGAGTGAGAATATGTGAGAGAAACAACCCAGCAGGTGAGTGCAGGAGGAGGGGCAGGAGGTGCTCCAGGCACCAGAGCAGATCCCCCTGCAGCTCATGGTACAGCTGTGGTGAGGCAGCTGTGCCCCTGCAGCCCATGAGGTCCATGGTGGAACAGAGACCCACCTGCAGACCATGGAGGGTGCCCCCACATACCCAGTACAGCACCCTGTCCTACATCACCCCTTGAAAGGGATTTTGGGGAACAGAGACACCCCCTGCTCCCAGGGCAGCTCTCCAGCTGCCTCACACAAGACCCTTGCCACTGGAGGCCCCTAGACTAACTTGGAAATTAGTAATGCTGCCAAAGTCTCCCACTGCAGCCTCTGCCACAGTCAGGTGCTCAGAGTTTTTCACAAAGCACTGAGTCCTTATGTTTGGCTGGATTTCCAACACCAGGTAGTATCCCATAAGAGAAAGCACCTCACACACACAACTTATTCCAAGCTTTGTCACTGACTGGAACAAAACACTCCCTGGTCAGGAAGTACAGACCATCTGGGGGAAGCAAACCTCATGTTGTTTATCCCAGATGTGTATCTTCCCAGTAATTCATCACTTCTGTAATCTACTGCCCTAAAAAGGATTATTTATAATCCCTGGGGATGTTTTGTGAACTCCCAAGAAGAAGGCAATGGCACAGAGTATCCCACAGGTTGTGGACAGCCTGTGAGTGACCCAAATTATCTGAAATATCAATAGCACCAAGTGACAACAGAAATACCTGCTAGTGGGAAACAGTAAAAATAACCAGGTCAATAAAAACTACATCAAGTGAACAAAGTTGAATAAGCTTGCAAAGCCTGGAGTTGAAGGTAACTCAGATGTGGGTTTGGAAAATTATAGATTTCTCATTTCCATAAATTTAATCCTAATTCAGCTGGCTAGGTTATTTCTGGTAGCATATTTGAGTGTGCCAGACTTTCAGTCCATGCACCCAAGACATCTTTACAATCTTAGCTGCACCTTAGCAGGTTGCCTAAGCTCTGTGCTGGCAGCAGAGACAACCCATAGTATAATCGCAGCCCCCATCTGGTTTCTAAATATAGTTTAACTCTGCTGAAGACTTAAGAACTTTGCTACAGAGGTTAACACTGCTTCAGTGCAGACTGGTTTAATATAGATAGATATATACACACATACACAGAGGTAAACATACTCAGTGTAGGTGCATCTGACTCCATTAAAAGATGTACCCACTGAACTGTGAATAGCAAAATTAATTCTGCATGAAAAGGCTCTTATTTTTGGTTTTGATGACAAACCCTCTCAGATGGATGGGAGAGGTATAATCAGCAGTCTGCTATTCCAACACTATCACACTCATACCCCAAACAACCTTGCTCTTTACTTTCCCTCTAGCTTTCTATTATCCCAGGAAGTGCAATTCCTGCCATCAACACAGCTTTACAAATGCTAAAGCCAACTCCACAAAATCAGGGTTTATGAAAGCAAGCAAAAAACTGCTTTCAAATCCATTGAACAGCCTGTTCATAGTATGGCCAGCACAGAGAGTGCTGAGAGTGATGAAGGGACAGGGAATGGAGTATACTGAATACAGCTACCCCATGAATGGGACTGAGGGGTTTTGGAGACCCCCCAGAAGCTGCTCCCTTGCCTGGTGGGGACACACAGCACACTGACCATGGCCAGCCCAATAAACTCACAAGGATAAAGGCCCAGGGATATTGGCATACTTCTGCCATCAACATATCAGAGTAATCATGATTTTTAGGGGCTTCTTATTTTTTATGAAAACAAAAACCAAAATCAACCCTAACACCAAGAGTTTACTTTGTTCTCAACTGGGATTTACTGTGATTTGTGCCCACATGCTACAGTGTACAGTTTGTCAAGACCTGTGAAACACAGAAGGGGATACAGTGTTTAACACAAGTAACACTGCAAGTGTGTGGTTATTAACGACAAGCAATATTGTTGCTGGGGGATGTTTGTTTTTAAATGAAACATGGTTAACACTTCCTAGCAGCAGGCATGCTTTCTGTTAAGCAAAATATTTGCTCCCAAATTAGAATAATTTACTCCAGAGCACACACAGGTTTATCTCAAACCTACATCTCTTTGGGCTCTGTTCAGAAGGTGCCTATTTATCCCAGTACTTCTGCATAAGCCTCTTTAAATGAACTGTTTCAAAGAAAGGCTAAAGTTACATTTTGGTATTGTCTGCAGGCTAATCCAAATAAGAGAAATACCAGTCTCACTATGGAAAGAAAGAGACGGGACAGAGAAGGTGAACACATTTCCCTTACAGAAAACAAAGATGGGCTTGTTCTGTACAGTGCTTAGTGCTATCTTCATCTCAAACCTTTCAATCTCTTCTCTTCCCAGTGCTCTCTCCTCTTTAATATCTCCTCACATCTATTTCTATCTACTGTCAGAAAAGCCCAGACTGAGACATAAGCAACTTCCAGTCTCCAAGTAATGCAACCAGCCATTGGACACAGCTTGATGGGGCAGCAAAGTCTTTTTCATCCTGAACAAAGGTTTTGTTTTTAAAGTATTTTGTATGCTAATGACAGAGTAAAGGAATAACCTTTATTAAAATGTATTTGTCAGCACATGGTCATGTAACCCATTATTGAATGACCATGTCACTCTGGCAACACACTGTTTTCCCTGATGGGGAAATTTTCAGGATTTGCCCAAATTTTCCATTTGCTGAGACCCTTCAGGCTCATGACTCTGTACTGTAGAGGAACTGGGAGGTTTTCACTCAGGATGACAGAAGGAAGTTATCAAACTGCTCCTTGGCAGCAGCAGAGCAGCACATCCAGCACCTTGTGGCTCTGTGAAGGGGAACTGAACCTGCTGTCCCTAATCAGCAGAACAGAAAAGCTGCTTTTATAGCAAGACTCTTTCTTCTTTTGTACTTCTGCCCAAGCTGCCGCCAGCAGATACTGGCAGGGATTTCAATAGCTGTTTTGAATCAGTGCCTGTCAAAAGCACAGGCAGGTTGAACCTGAACAGCCTCTATGGAGCTGCACTGAGGTTTCAGCCTATTCTTGGTCTAGCTCAGCCCACAGACAGAGCTACCCTTCCCCATGTGTGAGATAAGGGAGCCTGAAGAATACATAAGCAGTGTGTGTGTATTCCCTGCCCAGTACTGTCCTCCTTGTGCCCCTGCTGCTGTTGCCATCATTGTACACCAAGTTGTCCAAGTTTACTTCTGCTCTGCACCTGTGCAGCTGTTCAGATGTTCACTGGAAAATGAGACAAACACAAACCAACAGCCTGCACTTTTCTTTCAGACTGGGACTCCATTTCCCTCAGACCCTGAGGACAGGGGCTACTTTGAAGCAGATTCATTTACTTGGAGAAGCCAAGGCCAGGTTAATAACATAATTGCTGCAGTTGAAAGGGGCACTGACAGTTGGAAAAAGTACGAAACTTCACACTCTGAACAGACTTTTCTCCTGAGGAAGTCCCTGTGGTGTGCTGTCCTCTCACAAAAGGAAATGTACCTTGGCATTTTGCTGGCTGGGGGAAGCAGGGGATGGGGAGGTGCCAGTTTTTCAGTCCCAGCTCTTTCCTGCCCCATAAGAAAACAACTCAGTGCCTTCACTCTGCTGACACTTTCTAAGGAGAACAGGGTGCAGGTGGGCAAGTGAAAAATCCTTTTATACTATTTCATGCATCAGCACTGGGATTTGTCATGTTTTGATCATGGAAGTGCCACATCCAGGATTGCATGGGCAGACTCAGTATCTGTTTCCAAAGATGGGGTGAAAGCATGCAGTGTAGCTTCCTTTTCCCATGCTGCCTGCATCCCTATCAGACACAGTTATTTATGGCTGCAGGCAATAGTTTCAATTGAAACAGTGATTGCAAGGTATGCAGACACATAGCAAGACTTGTGGCAGCAGCAAAAGCCTTACACGCTGACAAATAGTGGTCAACTCCTTTCTGGCAGTGGCAAAAGGGGCTGCACATGAACTGGGAGGTGACTAGAGGTCCCCTGCCCAAGTGCAGAATAGGGAAAAAAACCAAAGGCAGAAGGGAAGAAAACAAAGTGGAAGTTCAGAAGAAAAGCAGCAGCAGACTACAAAACCAAATGAGTGGCTGCCTGCATCGGTGGCAATGTGTTATTCCCTAAGGCATTTCAGGAGTTCCTTCCCTACAGCAGCACATCAAGGGACTGGATGAGTCCCACAGAGGCAGGCCCCAGGTGAGCAGCAGCCCCTCAGCCCAGGTGTGCAGCTCTGCAGCTCCCGGTGTGACAGGCCCAGCTGTGTCACTGCACAGCCCGGGGCTCCCAGCAGCACAGCCAGGTGTGCCTGGCCACAGGGGCCGATGTGTGACAGTGCCTTTGTGAAGTGCTGCAGGGCCAGCTGATTGGGAACACAAGCATTGCCAAAAAGGTTATGGAACTTCCAACCCTCCAAAATCCCACTTTCCTTCCTTCCTTCTCATTTATTTTTTCATGCCAAGTGTAATCTCAAATGGTGGTTTAAAGCCTCAGCTCCTCAAACTATGGGTACACATCTAAAAAAAGGAATCACTATTAGCTGCTGTGGATCCCTCAGTACTTAATAAGCCAAAGAAACACAGGACAGGATGCTGAGTGTCACAGCTTCCTCAGCAAGTCAGCTAACAGTGACCTGCCTCTTTTTTCCCCCCATAAATGAAGGCCAGGATTAATTCCTCACTTCCCTGCACCTCCCCAGCTACTGCCTTCCTCTCTGTTCCTCTGAGAGTCAACCTGAGAGACCGGTGCCAGTGGTTCAGACTTCTCAAACCCTTGCAAGCTAAAGCAAAATATTTTTCTTTATGTTGTACTTTATATGTGGAATAAATTGCTTTTGTGGTTATTAAATGTCCCCATGACAGGCTGACATTTAACCATCCTTTCAAGCTCCTTAGTTTACATTTTTAGTTTGACATTATCCCTCAATTCTTTTAATGAATTGTGCAGTTTTCTAGTAAACCAAGCAATAAATCATACAACCTCTTTAGAGCTGGTTTACCAAAATAGGCTTTAAGGGCAGCACAGAGGGAGGAGAATGTTACAAAAAAAAAAAAAAAAAAAAAAAAAAAAAAAAAAAAAAAAATAGGCAGTTCTGTCCTGCCTGCAGCTTTGAGCTGAGCACTCACTGTCTATTTTCTCCTGTTTCTCTTAGACTTTCAGCCTTTGCCAGGGGCTCACATGCTTAAAGGCTGCATATTGCAAACATGGCTGGTGGGCACACCCAGCCCTCCCTCCCTCCTACCACACAACCTTTGCAAATACAGTTTCCCTGCCTTTGTTTCCCAAAGTGTGCATGGTGGGTATTTCCTCGTGCAGATGGAGGCTGTGCAGTCAACTTCTCTGTAGGCTCAGTGAGAATGGACAAACACTGCAGGAGAGAGGCAGTGGCTGCAGCATTGTGGAAACCTGTACACAGCCCAGCAACTGCTGGGTCTGGCCCAGCCCACCCGGAGCAACCTGAGCTCTTTCCAAGCACAGCTCAGTAGTCACCCAGGTGATGCAAGACAAACTAATTCAGAAGCACAGGTACTTTGATGATGCCAAAACACTTGGTAGAGATAATTAATACACACTTTTGTGCAAGGAAACCGCTGAAGCTTCGTATTCCCACTGCAAGAATGAAGTGGAACAAGTTCCCAGTTTGCAAACCACCTTGCACTGAACACCAAGAAAATTTCTGAGTTTAATAGCAGGGTTAGGATGCAGCACAGCGTGCTTAGCTGCTTGTGCAAGTTGCCTCACTTTGCCACCCTTCAACCTGGGGTGTGCCATGGGGGAACCAGGTACAAAAGGGGTAACTGTTTTGATCACAAAAGCAAACAAATCACAGGACACAGAAAAATCTGTCAGAAAATTCCATGGGTAGCTAATCTGCAAGAATTTAGGTTACCTGTGATGCCCAGCATATGAGCTGGGAAAGAAAGTATAAAGTCCCTATGGAATATTCAAAATGGGAATGTCACATTCCCTTCTAAGAGCACCAAGCCACACCCTTTGTCCTTAGGCAGGTGGAAAGTCATGAGGAGGTGGCAGATTTTGGGAGACATGGAAATCTGACTGCCTCTGAGTTGTGCCATGTAATATCATTGTCGTATTGGCCAGATTATAGAGCATCCCTGTTCAGCCTGCAGCTGTGTGTATTACTGATGTAATTGAAAGCCAAGCCAGAAAGAAGATGAAAAAAAGAAGAAAAAAGAGAGCAAGAGGGCGAAAACAACACATTTTAGTTTTGGCCTACGACACTTGGGACATTTTATATCAGAACAAGTGGGCATTTGTCTGAGGTTGGTCTGCATAGACACATCATCAGAGATGCATTTATTATTTATCCAAGCTCTGGGCCTAGAGAAAGCAAAAGGCTTATGTAAACCCCCAGTTGGGATTTCTAGATCTTCACTTAGATGTTTTCTGTACCAGTTTCCCATGCAGACAGCCCACTCAATTAGAGAGAGAGCAGAAAGGATTCCTTCGTCAGAGAGTGGGTACCATTAAGTGCATGACTTTGAGCTGCTCTTGTGTAGCTAAACTATAATTTTCCCCAAAGTGGGGCTGGGAAGAGTTCTAACTACCTACTGCTGGAAGAAAACCACAAATACTACCTCTGTCAATACAAAGCTGCCCAAGACCAAGCAGCTCAGCTCTTAGTGGGAAAAGAGAAAAGAAGTGATGTTTATGTTCAACCAACGTAGCCACCCTGGCAAGGAGGGAGCACAGAAGGGCTATCCCCAGGTAGGACATCCCTTTCCCTTCCTTTTCACTATGAAGGGACAGTCGCAAGTCCTGCATCTAAAATTATTAATCAAGTTACATTCTCTCAACCTGACAGTTTACGCTCGGGTACCTCACTCTTGTTTTTGGACACAAATCACTGTAGAACTGCTTGGAATGGGATGGATAATTCCAGGTGGTGATGCACCTCAGGCATTTCCCACAGCCTAAACATTGGCCTTCCAATGGTGCTTACCTTGACTAAGCACAGGCTGAGGAGATGAAGGTGCACATTGTGAATAGTAAGGGTTTGAGAGCAGTAAGGTCTCAGCTCTCAGGAACAGTCCTATGTAGCAACACAATATTTGGTACTTAGCTTTGTAAACATTAGCTCACAGGAATTCAACCATATCTCAGTTATTAAAAGCCTTTTGCTAATAACACTGGCTATAATAGAGTGGGTGGCCAAATGACACTCACACTGTATATCAAAGGTCAAAGAAGCAAATAATTTTTAATTGAATATGTAAATTGCACAAACTCTCTGGATTTAAAGAAATTTGAAAGCAAATATGAGAATTTGGTAAGTGATTACAGAAATCAAATTAAATACATCTTCTCTTTAATTAATTATTTGCAATTAGAGAGCTCTCAAAAGCAATAGGGAACCATTCCCAACTGGCTTGGCAATTTCAGCCTGAACAACAGGAAGAAGACAAAAAATTTACACTTGCAGACAGAATATAATTTGGGCTTTGAAGGAACATTTCTGTTTACTACAAATATATCCAGTTTCAGTTTTCAAATAGTTACAGGTATCACATTACAGCATTGCAGCTTTTTATTCTGTGATTTTACAATCCTTATGGTTCCCTCCACCAGGCATGTAAAAACCCCACAAAACCAAAATCTGACAGACCAGGCAGGGAAAAAGTAAAACTGACTTTACACAATGTGTTGTGAAATGCAATGAACTAAACAAATAGAAAAGCAGGTGGCATGTTTTCTTAATTTGTTTCATCTACCCTGGGTGTTGCTTAGAAAGCATTAGGTAGGCATTTGCTAATAACTGTGTGTGTTGCAGCAGATGGTCCTCCATTAAAAATCAGAGCTCAGAGAGAGAGCTCTGGGAAGCCCTTGAAGGACTGAAGAAACTGTCAGTCATGTATTTGTGCCTCTCCAGCATTCAGTCTGTAAAGCCAGCCTGTGTGAGCCATATTACCCAAAGGATGTGCAGCTCTCTCCTATCTCTATCCTGCTGAGTATGGATCCTGTACAGGGAGCATGTGGCCTGCAGCTTTTCCTTTAACCCCTGGTTGCAAAAGGGTGGTGGGAAGCAGCAGCAAAGCTCAGCGCTAGCTCCTCTCCTGTGCTGGCCAATGAGTGGCAATAAATAGACAAAGATAACAGACACCTCACTGGTTCTTGACAAAGAGCATAAACTACAAGCTAAGGCTGTAACAACAACACTTCTAGAACATTTCAATCCCAGGGAATGCTGGACTGTGATTATGTCTCACCTCCTTGATTTCCCTGTGCTGGCTCACAGATGAATTTTTAAAACCTAATTTTGATGCAAGATCTTTGGACCTTAGCTTCATCAGACATGGTGGAGAGCTGAGAGCCATGCTCTGCCTCTGTACAAAAGGGCTCTTTGTAGTTCAGGATACAGAGTAACCCCCACTTAACTGGAAAAAATTAAAGTGCAGAAAGCACTCCGTGCACATCACCAAGTGTGAAAAGCAATTTGAAGGTAGGAAAATGTTTTCCAGTACCATCATTGTGATGTGACTGAAAGTAGTCTTGCTTTCTGGGATACCAGAGCAGTGCTGAGTTTTGCAGCCTGCTGCAAAAGCCTTTGAGATCCAGCCCTCTCCTGTACTGCTACCAGCACCAACAGCATATTGACTCTCACCATGGCCACCCCTCCAGCACAACAGAAAGAAATCATAAACTACTCTAAGAGATTAAAGCAGTGGACACTGATGTTCACCTACCTTTCATCCAAACCAGCACTTGGTGTAAGGAACTTAGCAGTGAACCCTGCCGTGCCATACTGTTGTATGTCAAGAGATGAAGACTCAATCTACTCTGGAAGGTTGTTTTAGGCACACAGCTTGTGGTAACTGGGAGTGGGGCTGTGCTCGAGCCTCCTCCCCAATGGGCTCCAGCTGTGTCAAGCAGGTGCCTGGTATTGAAGGCAATGAGCTAAGTACTGACCAAACAGAAGAAGGCACACAGGTGCAATACATATGAGATGAAATATAGAAGGGGCTGCATTGAAGGGCAGAGGAGAAGCTTTCAGCCCTCTGAAGGAGCAGAAGCCTGCAGCCTCCCTGGGTGCTGCTTGTGGCTTCACCTGTACCTCTGCCATAAGTGCTGCTCATCTGCCATAGAAGGTTTTCAATCATGACATCAGGGCAGATGCCCTGGAGAATGTTTGCCTCTTCCTCCTGTCATTGAGATGTTCTGAGAAAATGCATTTATCCCATTTGAAGCCAGCTCACAGATTGGGATGAGGAGGGAGAGGCTTTGTGCGTGCATGCACAAAGGAACATTCTCTGTCTCGCCATATTTAAGATGCAAATAATCCTATTTGTATCCTGTATAAATGCAAAAGCAGATGACCTAACAATGTAGAAAGATTACCTTTATTCCATGGCACAGAAAAGACTGGCTGCTACTCAAGCACCTTGATTCCCCTGAGCACACTGCCCTGCTGCTCCTGCACCAGGACGTGCTCAATCGATGAAGAGCTTGGCATAAGGTTCCTCTTGTGGAAGCATCCCTAAAAATCAAAATCGAAAAACTTCCACAAATCATCCTTCAGCAAGCACATTGTGACATATATCAGAAACTTCTCGCCAAAGTCACAAATGTAAAGGAGTCGGTAAAATTTCCTCAGTTAGTCAGTGTAGACTCCTAGTGCCAAACCTGGTTAAACATAAGATGTCTTCCTTAAGAGCAAACCCAAATCACCCACAGGACGATTGTACCTACTGCTCACATGCATTTTCTTTCCTTAATGTCTGACTTCCAGACTTCAATCCAAAGACATAATTTCTTTAATAAAAAACATGCAGAATAAGCACACAAGTGCTGCTAAAATATTTGGCTCTCTAGTTACTTAGTGGTGATATTTGAAAAGATATAAACTCATCCATATTTTTGGCTAAGCTATTTACAGCAGTTTCAAGTGCCAAAAAGATGCAGGTGTGTTTGTTTAAACACATTCCTGTGGCTTCCTTCCGAGCTGACATTGTTTTTGGGTAACCAAGCTTTCACAACAGCATTTATCAGCTGTGACAAGACCCATGATGGTCAGTGCAGTGAGGAAAACCCCAGGCCCATGCAGAGCCTGGCAATGAGAGGTGGGAACAGAGAGCTGCATGGACTGGGCCATGGCAGCATGAAGGTAACTTCTCATGGTATGGCTCATTTCCCTGCCTGCACAGTAGAGGTGCATGTTTTGATAGCTGCTTTCACGCTGCAATGGGTGCACTGCTTTAAATATCTTCCCCAAAATAGTACAGCAATACCTGTAGAGAACTAAAGCTGCCTTCCAATTTTCTGTAGAAAGTCCGAAAAACTTTACATACCTGAGCAGAAGGCACATCTGCTCTGTAAGTAGCACTACACAGAGAAGGTTGTTATTGAATTATTGTAGCACTGAGTCAAATCAGTGCTGCAATCCTGTCACACACCCTGCAGCAAGGAAAGTCATCCTTGTGACCTGAACTCCATTTGTTTTTAACTGCATCTTTAGGTATCATTACCATGTCATCAATCACTCCAAAATGGACTATAACCAGTCTTATTGCTCTCTTATAAGAAAAAGGGTTCATTATGTCCTAGAAGTTTTTACTTAAATCAGAATGTTCTAATGGTTGAGTACTGATACTCATCACATTTGAGGCAAGATCTTTAATAACCAACGTTGAAACATTACTGTGCTGACCAAACCTTCTCAAGTTTTTCCCATGAATTACTCTGCCCCATAACCAGTGGTCTCCAGCCTGTAGGATTGTCAGCACCAGTGTCACCATACCGGTGCCACTTCTGCCACTCTGTTCAGAAATGCTTTCATCATTAAAAAGTCAGTGGCCTAGCAGCTGCAAAGTACTGAAAGCATGAGAAGACCCTGAGCACAAGTTGTCTCCCGTTTCTTGTTCCTGCCTTGAACCTGTGATGTGAGCTCTTGGATGGCCCCAATGGTTTCCTGGCCTCAGGAGCTCTCTGCTCAGATATTTGTTGAAATATTTATGCCATCTCCCTGTTTCCCATGTGAAGCTGTGGGGTGCATACAGGGCTTGGCAGTGGGGCAGGCACCTGCCACTCCACAGAAACCTTTCAAAGGAGGGGACATCTTTAAAGGTCAGCTTTGCAAATTACCTCCCCAAAAGCACCTGAGGCCCAGCACGGCTCAGCAGAGCCTGACTCCCTGCAGAGATGTAGTGGTGTTGCTGAAGAGAGGGGCAAAGCCTTGAGTCATCACCACACACCTCTTGCAGATAACAGGCTCGATATGCTTCATTACATCAAAAGCTTCAGCCCAGCTGCCACGATCCATTTTGCAACCCAAAAATGCAAATGCAATTTCTCCATCTAGTGGTCCAGCAGAGTAAAAAAGCCACTTTTTCTCCTGCAGCTGATGGAGGAGTAGCATCTGGCAGGGACATCACCCCGCTGAATGCTCATTCATCCACAGCTCTGCCCATCCCAACAGCAAAAAAGAAAGCAGCAGAAAAACAGAGATAATCCATACAGCAGGCTGTAGACCTGTTTAAAAAAATCCCCAAATGACAAAAATTTAAAGAACAGACAAAGTAAACAAGCAGAGTATGTATGCTCTAAAGGATGTATAGAGAAGTGTATTCCTAAGGCTGATGCAGGACTTAGTCCAGTGCATTTTAAAATAATCAGGAAACTGGTCTGAGAAAGTATCAGAATTACCTTGGAAACTTTGACAAGTCATTAACTGTGACAGCAAAAAAACCCTGTTTCCTAGAGCTCAAATTCTCATTCATTGGATATAAGGTCTGGCAGCCAATGTTACTGGAGCAACACACAGAAATAATAAACTAAATCCTTTTGGCAAGACACCTTTCAGCTGCTGGGAATTACAGGTTTACATGGGCCACTCATTGCCGTGATTCTCCTCACTGTGATGGGATTTAAAGCAATGCAGGATGGTAGGCCAGGCACTGCTGCCCCTTCTCTCCTCCTTCCCTGCCAGCTGGAATTCTCAGAGGTTTTTGAGGAATGAAGGATGGGCCAAGAGCACAAGCAGCCCCCATCAAAGGTGCTCTGGGGGCAGCAGTGCCCTGATACTTCTCCAACCGCCACAAAGATAGAGGGTGGTAGAGGCCACTCTCATGTGCTTCCCAACATGTTCCCTCAATGAAGGGCAGATGCTGGCTTTTGGCACTATTGGGGAAGCAAATCACTTCCATCGTGGCACAGCCCCACACAATGAGACCCCAGCTCTGGCCCCTCCTTGCCTCCAGCCACTCACCTTTTCCCTGTGTCTGATCCTCACAGCGGGAGACTAAACCCCATGCTGGAGACGTGCCATCCCTTTCCAGTCTAACTCTAAGCCACACTCCATTCCCTTTGTTTTCCACTTTGAGCAATTACCCAAACACAACTGAAGATGAATACTCTGTGACATTAATCTTTAAAGGTTCTTATGGCCAAGAGAATTCAGTATCAAAAGCAATACAACTAAACTCCCTTGATGGCAAAACTGAACTGCATCTGTGCCCAAACCAATCCCAACGCTATGCAGGACTTCTGACTTGTTCAGGTTTTTTTGGAAAGAGTAGTCAGGAAGGTATTTTTGCTTGACCCATTATAATCCATAATCTTCCTCCTCTGTGTCATTTTACATCAGCAGCAGAGAAATGGTTACTTATTTCCTCCTTTTTTAATGGATTTTCCATAGAGAAGATGCAGCACATAAAAGAATGAGATACACCCACTTCTGTTACATTAAAAAAATCCACTTTTAAACATATTTCAGCTTGTCTGCTCCATGCAGTTTTTATGTAGTACTTGGTCTGCTCATGAAAAAAAAAAAAAAATCATAGCTTGGTAGAGAATGAGATATTCCCATATAGATAAGATTTCATTTTAAGAGAGAAAGTCTAGTTAAAAATCACAAGAGAAAAGAAAAGGAAATTAATTGGCCAAATGGATCCTGTCTATTCAGAGCTTTTATCTGGGGCTTTTCTTGAGCACTCACTTCAATGTAATTGAACAACATTTCTTCATAAGAACCTTCCCTTCAAACTGGCCATAGCTGAGAAACAGTTTGATTCTTCAACAAGCCATGCAAAATATTTTACTGGCAACATTAACAAGGGAAAATGCCCTAGGGGTGATCTGGTCTGCACAGCCCAGGGACAGAAACTGCTTCTGGCCTGTGACTTCGGATGATTCTGGGCTTGGAGAATGTGAAACGCACATGAGACACCAGAGGTGGGGAGCCGCGGGCATCAAAGGGAAAACATTTCCCTGACTAGCACATGCTCCTCTGAGTTGATCCTTATCCCTGTGATCAGCTGTGCTCATTCCTCACAGGGAGGACTTGGACAGAAAGAAAGGGAGCACTGCCAGATAGCTGAAGGGAAAAGCACAGCTACATCGACATCCATTTTGTTGTAGCTGTAAAGAGGACAAGACAAGCCTTTTCAGGTTTTATTATTATTGGAAGCAGCAGAGGTTGAGCACTTGGGGAGCACAAGGATTTGGTGGGAACTTCAAGTACAGGAAGGTAAGGATGGGACCTGGGGTGGGGCAAGGCTGTTGTTTTTTTGGTTTGGCTTTATTCAGAAAATATAATTGCGTACACACCACAGAAGAAAAATTGGAAGTTCATTCATATCCAAGGGAGACAGCACAGCAGGCTCAGCTGTGAAAAATCCAAGAACAGTCAAAGCAGCACCTGGAAAAGAACAGGGTGCTGGGAGCCCCATCATTTGCCAGGCTGGAAACTGTCTTGTGAAAAGGGAGTTTCCACTCCATTTACATTTTAGAGACTTACAGATCCTTTGTATAATTCCCAGCATTCTCAATATTCACCATCTATCTCACAAGCAGGAGGGGAACCCTCTGGGAAGAGATGTCCCCCTGTGACTGGTCTGACAACATAGGTCACACCAGGTGGTTTGTACATTTCTGGTACAAGGCAGCTCTGAGCTCCTCCGAGTGTTTTCTTTTTTTAGTGCTAATTGGCAGATGAAGTTTTTTATGATGCTTTTCTGGAAAGCACTGTCAAATGGGGGATCTCATTGCTTTCCCCTGAAGAAGGAGGCTCTTTCCTCCTTCCCCTACACCAATGAATAATTTTTTCTCGAACATGCAGTTAGATTCAGAAGACCCAAACTACTCTCTCCACAGAACATAAACAACATCGAGAGCAGCCTGAAAACTTTCCCACACTGAGGTTGTCACCTTTTCCCCTCCCTGTCAGAGGATCGCTCTGAAACCGGGACAGTAATTCAGTTTTCTGGCTCTCTCCCTTTTCACTCCTTCATTTAGTGTTAACAAAACACAACTGTGTGCCAAACACAGCGCAATGTCTGTGGAGAGGAAATGCATCTGGGACAGACAGAACCACTGCAGCTCATTTCCCACAGGCCACGTCAGAGGGCAACACTTCTCCTGGGCCACTGAGCCTGGCCAAACCACAGCTGCAGGCACAGGGCAGAGCATCCCAGTGGATGGGTTGTGGAGGTGATGCAATGAAAACTTCATGTGACCTACAAACACTGACACCAGCTGCCAGCAAGCAGGCAGGGGAGAAAAGACTGTACACAGAAAAGACCAACATGTCAGATTAAGCCCTGCCCACAACACCAAGGGTTTGACACTACAGACTGATGGTGCCCACTCTGGCAGCATCATCCAGCCCCAGATCAGGCACTTGCCCCTCCTGGCCTCCATGTTCACTTTTCAGCTTATCCTCAAACAAGCTTAGCAGTCACTCAGTGCTAAGGGGTGCAGAGACAACTTTGTCTCAAGAACTGAAATGTCAAGGAGACGCAAGAAAGTCTGATTGGAGCCTTTCGCAACAGGAAGGAGGTTGTTACAGCAGTAATTTACTGTGGTAGGTTTTGCAGCAAGATTGCAACATATCATTACACCAGATTTATCCTTTTCCATTTGGCAGATGCCAACTCCTCCCCCTGTTCCTCACAGAGTACAAGCCAACATGGCTGCATTTCAATGGTTTCCAGCTCTGCCAATAAAAATATATTAAAAAAACCCCAAGAACTGAAAATTCTCACAATTGCATTAGCTTACTCAAAACTAATACATACTTACATACACACACAAGTAAAAAACACACACAGGTCAGCCAACTTTAAAGGGTGGCGCCATGAAATAGTGGGGTTGGTCTCTGTGAGTAGATAAAACAAACAAAATATAGGTTGAGTGGGAGCCTGAAATGAGATGGGCTGTGCAGGTCTCCAGGCAGATAAACTCATGCTTAGTCGATAGCCTGCTGCCTCAAATGCTTTAGGTACTTTCCAGGCACAAAGAGAAACCACACGCCCCTTTTGAAAGACTTCCATGCATTAGAGACCGTGGAGTCAGAGTCACAGGAACAGCACAGAATCAATGTTCTATTGGTACCAGGGGCAGGAAGCATGCAGGAAATAAAATGTTTACTGTGATGTTTCCCCCATCCCCCAGGATGATCTGTGCTCATCCTGCAGACCAATTATCCAGTGGTAGAAAGAGAGGTGTTCATTAGGAGCCTTTCTCAGAGAGGTTAAAATGAGTATTTCAGTTGTTGAAGTGCATCCCTCTCCAGGCTTGGCAAAACAGGGATCTTCCCAATAGGGTTACAGACCCATCACCTACAAGAGCCTTTGTTGTTTGTACAACCAGTGTGTGAGGAAAGGCATTTTCTTCCCTTGCTATGTTTTCTGGAGATGGCAATGGGGCAATTTTTGGGCATATCCCAGCTGGAGGAAGGTGCATCAAAGTCTAAATTCTCCTATTTGATCCCATTTAAGATCTTCAGACTTGATACCTATTTGAGAGCAGGGCATTACATTACATTAATCTTCCCATCTAAGAGATGGGGAAAGAGAGATTTTATATCAGCTCTGATTAGCTCTCACTTAATGGAAGATACTCCTGAGATATTTTCAGAGGATGGAAAAAAATAGGACAACATATTAGTTTCCTAATTTAAAGAAAATAAATTGCTGCAAGGTACTGAGTTTATCCTTGTGGAGAACTGTCTGTAATTCAATTGAACCAATGTAATTCTCTCTCAGGGAAGGAACTCCATTTTAAAAGATATTAAATAAAATATTCCTGACAGTTGCAACCATTCCACAGCTTATGTCTAAGGAATTAGCAATTAACGTACAGTGATAAGGCTGTATTTGTATTCTAGATGTCAAACCTTGCCTGAGCTAGTACAACCAAGAAACACTCATTTTTAAAATGTATTATGTACAAGTGGATTCATAGTTCTACCAGACTCTGAGGGAATGGTGGGGGAAGAAGAGAGGAATAGAGAAGCAGCCACTAATCTTTCTTCCACTTAAATTCTTGTTTATGATTTCAGCAGTGCAGCATAAATAATGATGAGAAATGAACGAACGTGTATTTTCTCATTTAACAATGTGAAGCTTCAAAAAAAATATTTTCATTAAAGACGGACTTCAATACCTTGTCAGAACAATAAGCCCATTCTCTTAAAGGTCAGCTAATACACTTTCAGAGGAAAAAAAAAAGAATAATCTTCCTAATCCTAAGTGACTACTTCAAATGAAACAATACATGACTTATTTCTTTCCATCCTTCTGCATATATTATCAGCAAAATATTAATGAAAAAACTCCAGTGAAAAACCCTCTAAGGGTTTTTTAAATGTGGATCAGTTCAGCACAGAAGAGCAAATGCATCTGTGTGGTCAACAGAGTGAACAAATTTGCAGGAAACAAACCTGCAGTATGAGTAACTGCTCAGTAAGAAGGAAAAACTTGCACGTTGTGTAATATTTCTGTATGAAATACATTTGAACATGTGTTCCTTCTGTATGCAGGTAGGCCCGTGGTTCCATCATGAAGCAAACACTCTACTCCCTCTGCACTGTGGTGGGCCCCACTTCTTGGGCACCTGCTCTGGTGCACCTGGGCACAGATCCCAAAAGCACTTCCTTGGGAAGATAAATTTCACCCACTCAGCACTCGGGTGAGCAAAACTGAGCTCCTAGGGGAGGGGAGGGGGAGGGAAAGTGTGTCTGTGTCTGTGCATGTAGTGAAGAAGAAAAGGAAGAGGGAGATTTACCACGGTTTGATCATTTTTCCTATACAAGTCTCAATTTGTTGAAGGTTATTGCAGAAGAATTTCTTGCTTCTGCTCTGTTCAGGAATCCAAACAGAATTTAAATATTCATGTCCATATTACAACACAGCAAAAACGATTTTTTTTAAATAAATAAATGGTTTAAGTAACAAGGGAGACGTCAAGAGGTTTCTATACCACAAGCTCCTTTTCTGACTACTTGAGAAAACTTCATTTTAAGCACTGTGCAGTCAATCTCTGAATGAAAGTTCTTAAAGAACTAATCATTCAGAAATTAAACTTTTATGAAATCCATTTACTCCTCTTATTAAATAACTCTTTCAGGTGTAATTCTCATTCTCAAACTGAATGTAAGCCTACAAATGTCAAGGAACAACTGAGCAAATAGAAGCAGTTGTGAATACCTACTGTAGATAACCAGTGTGTGTATACAACAAAATGATAAATTATTTCAAGAAAATCTAGAAATATCACCAAGTTTGCAAACTAGAAATGACCTCAACTGTATAAAGTCTCTACCACTGCTGGATCTGCATTGAATTAAATTGTGTAAATCCCTGATGTAGAGGAAGTGAAGGTTTCTAACACTAAGAAAATTAAAAAACAAGCAGATTTAAAAAAAAGACCAAGAGAATGCTTTTGAGAAAATTCAAATCAAAACCTTTTACATTAGAAACTAGGCTGAAGAAAACAACACAATTTCAAAATAAGAATGCACACACTTCCAAATGCCAGAGGATCAAGCTGAGGGATGGAAGATGCACTTCATTTACCTTACACCATAGCATTAGTAAGATCATTTACTTGAAACAACAGACATTTCATAAGGAAAACCCTACCTGGCCGTCATCAGGGAAGAAAATATCATTGGATATCTTCATTAGTGGCACTGAGCAGATATTTTCAAACAAGTTTCCATAATTACCAACTCTTTCCTAAAAAGGCAATAGCTCATTTGGAGCCAATCCCTGGGTTAGCATGGCTGGAGCTGTTTCCTACTGCTTTAGAACTTAAAATTCAGTTTTTATCAATACAAACTCCTTGCCTCTTTCTTATACAGCTGCTCAGAATTGTAAGAATCACAGTCCTAGCTGAATTCAGTCCACTCTGAATAATCCCGAGTAACATCTGCTTGAACTGTCCCAAATGACTTGACACCTCCAGCAAATGCTGTCCCTCACTAGTCACCTGTTTTCCCACATAGCTGAGTTCATTAAACACTGGGTTGCTCTGCATTCTCAATGGAGAACACATTCTCATGTGAACGTTGGCCATTTGTTGCTCCCTTTTTTCTATTTGTGTTTATAAATCTTTTAAAAAACCAGCCAAATGAAAAAAAAATCCAAAACCAGAATCATCTTATCCTACAAAAGGTTATTATCTATACAAACATGTTGAAGTCCTTACAGAAATTTTACACACCCAAAGACACTGTATGAAGAAGGTGTTTTTTTTCTTGATACCACCTTAAAAAAACCTAGGAAGTTCACCTATTCATGGTGTGAGCTGCCATGCCTATATGATTTTTATCTTTTTACTACAGCATTCCACTTCTACCAAGCTTTTGATGTTTATTTCTATATTCTGATTTAAACTGGGCATTTCTTTTCATGTCCTTTTTTGTTTGTTTATATGTGCAGTATTTGTTCCTTGTCTGGTTTTATGTGCTATGACTGACAGGGGCTATTTACTTGTAATAGAGTTTGCTATTTCCTCACAAATTTATTATATTCTATAATTTCAAATCCTGGGATACCAGGATTTTTATTATTTCAACTGATTGTGATGTGTCACTTAGATATCTGAAGTCTTCATGCACAATGGCTTTTCCAGTTTATAAATGAAATGCATCTAAGCCTTGGAGCAGTATAATGTCACCAGAATAACTCCAGCCAACCACCAGGCTTGGCTGAGGTGAAGCCCATCTTTGTTGCAAACAGTTTCTCCACATGCTGTCCCACTTGCTAGGAGACCCAACCTCTGCATCCTAATGCTACCTTTTCCACTCTGTATCCCCTTGACTGCCCAGCCTTGGCTCTGCAGATGGTCACACCCTGAGTGCCTCCCTGAGAGCACCCTTGGCAGGAGGGTGCAGCTCTCAACATGACCCTCACCACCGGCCTTTCTCTCCCCCCTCCATCTCAGCAGCACAACTGTCACAGACAGAAATAGAAACAATCAAATGCTTGGATGTCTTCAGAGCAGAGTTTAGAAAAAAAAAGAGAAGGTGAAGCCTCTCTGATCTAGGAAACTGCTGGCATAGCAACAGCAGAGAGGGAAATTGGTGTGGAATGTTTTTCAGCAGTAAATCATTATTTTTAAGGAGTCTAAGGGCGACCCTTCCCTGCTTAATAGGCTCTTTGACAGAGAGAGGGCTGTCTGTAAAGGAGGAGAAAAACTGGTTCTTTGGCAATTTGGAATTAAAATTTCCAAAGTCTCCCATGAAAAGTGGATTTTCAACAGGTGATGTGGCAACTTCAGATCTGAGCATGAAATGCTAATTGAAAACAAGGTCAAGGTGACTCATGTCTTTACAATAAAAGAACACATGCTCATTAGATATTAAATGAAAATATTGACAAACAAGCTTGATTCTAGTTTTTAAAAGAAACTGGAAAAGTTACAGATTTTAGAAATGAATTGGAGATAATTTAATGTTCATGGATTTCAGAAAGAAATCTGATACACTGCTGCTTCAGATCCTGAGGGAAACAATTAAATTGGCTTGCTCTGAAATGCAGTTAAATTGATACAAAGCAGACCACAGAGCTTCAGGGAAAAAAAAATGAAAAAGATATAATCATAAACCAGAGTTCTCCTAGCATCTACCAAAGCTTTGACAGAGCAAGTGTAGGTCCTTCAGACTCTGCATAAGGGAGCTGAGTTGGGAGAAGCTTCCATTTTCAAGTAGACATGGGGCTAAATACCCAAGGAGCTGCTGAAAATGAAAGACCTTGAGAGGGCAGAGCTAATGAAGGAAAGTTTGTGTGGGACATTGCCTGCACTATGGTGTCTAGGAAACAGGGAATCTGACTGGAGCTCTGTCAGTCTTCAAAAACACAGACAGCAAAGATGAGCTGGCTGTGACACCAAAGAGCAAATTACACTGCAGTGCACAGGGGATGCTATAGCCAAGTCACTCAGAAACTGGGCCGCTACAGTTGCCTTATTTTAAGGATTTCTGTGCCCACAGTCACCAGCTAATGTTGCTGATATTTCCTGCAAGATCCAGAACGTTCCCTAGCACATGCATACATATCTCTGACAAATGGATCTGAGTCTGAGCCCACGCAGCTGTCATTGACCTTGCAGTCAGTTCTCAGGCTGCCAATACTCAGCTATCTGTCAAAAACACTCACAGCCAAAAGGCAAATAATTGGAGAGCAAATGGGAGAACGCAGCTATTAGTACAAGCCCCAAACATCTGGAGACTGGTTTATTGCTGAACTACAGCCGAGTCAGTGCCTGAGCTGGGTACAGATTGGGAAGTCCATGAAAATGGGTTTTCCTATAAAAGTTGCAGAATGTTTGTTTTGCAGTCACAGCAGAAAGAGAAGGTGGGAAAAATATTTTCATCATTTTGGGACTTTATTCTCTAAAGAGAATATTTATTCTCTCTTTATTCTAGCTAGAGGAAAATGGGGAAATACAGAAACAGATAAATGGGAAATGAAGACTGTGTTTGCCCTCCCAACTTTAAACTGTATTTTCTATGGTTATGAGAACAGCTTATGCTGACCTAAACTCTATTTGAGCTTAAGGGCTTTACCATACATTTAACACAAAGATTTCTCCTGGGCGAAGAAGTTATATAATTCTGCCCTTGATGATGGATTTTGTGTTCCCAGCCTATGCTCCAAAGCCTTTGACACCAATTCGCAGCACACTGGCAGCATGGTAGGAACTGCAGGCCCTATTGAGTTGCCTACTGCACTTTCCATCCTCATCTTTGCTGGAAACCATCAGTCTGGAGGACTGCAGCCCTTGCCTCCCAAACAGAGCAGTGCTGTGCCCTCCCCACAGAGCCCCAAGCCACCGAGGACTGTGGGCCAGTATCCATATTTCAGGAAACAGCCTGTCTGTAAAGGGCAGCACATCAGCTGACCGGGCTGCAAAACTTCCTAGATTCCCACAGCTGCCTGAGGAGAGGTTCAAAGCCAGGTTCACTTTTCTGGGAGGGTTTCTCCCAATAGCCTCACTGGTGAGGAGGAGGAGGAGGAAGGCAAAGCAACAGCCTCCCTGCACCCCTCCATACCAGGGCCATGGCAGTCACCAGTGCTGTGGCAATCAACTCCCTCCACTGAGAGAATTGTACCTTGGCAAGCTTGGCTTTGATTACGAGATTAATTTCACCCACTTGTCTCTCTGAATGTTTAAACACTGTATGGAAACCTTTAGAGTGTTCCAAACTTTTATTAACCATATACTTTTAATGGGTTTTCGTAGGAACTGAGAAATAATTGCTATTAAGACATCTGTAAATAGATTATTCCTTATCCTTGGGATATAATTCATTCCTAGTGCATGCAGGAATGTGGCACCAGGTCCAACATATGGGGAAAACTGGATAAAAACCAAATAGATCAGAAATAATATTTTTGTGCATGAAAATGTTTGTACAATAGTCACACAGGGTTTTTTGTATAGTTATTTTTCTTTTTCATTTTTGCAAGACTCATACAATTTCAATTATTCAGAGTATTTCAAGGGAAGCAAAATGCACTAAACAGACTAATACCAAAACCCTGATGGAACAGTGTTTTGCACTCAGCTCTGTTATGAATGACAATACAATTGTCCTGAGTGATAACATGAGAATTTGTTCCATCCTTGACATAGTTTCTGGAAGTGCAACAAGTATCCCTCAAAGACCAACATCTTTTCACTGTTAACAGTAAATATTTTCAGAAGCTGTGAGATTAACACATTACTGCAGTGAACAATTCACAAAAATCTCAAGTTAACAAGATCTCAGGCTTCAGATTTGCTCTGAGACTTCACAAGGACCACCACCACTTGTTCTCAGCAATGGGTCTGCACTTGGTCCTGGACCACAGCTCATGTCCAGTGACAGTTCAGTGCTACCACATTGGATGCAGAGGCTCCAAAGCATATTTGCTTTATAAGCAAGTGAATTTAGTTGCTAATAAATTCCTGTCTGCTCAGGAGCTGCTGCTGCTGCTCAGGGCTAAGGTGGAAAGCTCAGCAATGCACCTGCAGCAAGTGCAGCTCCAAAAAAATCACCACTGTGTTATGTGTAACTGGATTTAAGTTCCTCACATCCTTATTCTATAGGTGAGAAAAACCCATCAGAACTTTCTGTGCCTTTACAGGCCCTCAAATCTTTAAAGCTGCTGTGCAAGGAACAAGAAGTCACAATTAATAAAGCTGCTATTTATCTAAGGGTCTCAGATTAAAAGGTAAACAAATATCTTGATGATATTTCCCCTCAGGAAAAAATCTGCCTAGTAAGAGTCCATGCCCAGCTCGTGAAGTGACACTTAATAAAGGTTTTAGGCAGAGAAAAAGTTCTATATGCCCCAATTCCCAAGTTTTGTTTCCCTTAAGTTTCAAAACACTAAGTTTGCATGTATGCCTGCTTGAAAAGTCTCCATTAAAAAAGCCAAAAAACACAAACTACCACTCACAGTTCTGCAATGTCTGTTCATTCAAAATAATTTTGTAAATAGCAGTAACTATATTGCTGAAATTTCATATCAATGGTTTAGTCAAGTTGTCATTCTCCAAACATGTAATGGCCAAACAGTTTTGGGAATGAACATCAGGAAGCTCAAACTGAGATGAAGGGAAGAAAAATACTCAAGCCTAAATTCTTGGATTTACTGAGGGTGATTTATTTTCATTTTTGGGATTTGTTTGGATGGAGTTTTTAAAATATAAAACATTTTTTATCTTATTAAATGCACTGATTTATTACATTAAATTTTATTCTGTTGCCTTTTTATGATAAGGATGATAAAGCAATGGAAATGCAGGCTTGGATGAGAAAACCCTCTTATCTTTTATCACCAATATCTTCTAAAAAAGTGAGTTCATTACTGTGGAGACAAATCCCACTTCTTCCTGGGAATTAAGTGTCTACATGTCTTGAAAGCTGTCTGGCAAATTTCACACCTAAGCAGAAGAACTGAGAACAGATTTTTTTTTTTAATTTCCTGCTTTACAAAGGGAAAAAACCTCAAATCATCCATATATCCATTAGTTGCACACTTTATCTCATCTATTTTCAGGTACCTTCACCTTGTCAGAAGGCCACCAGGAAGGTGGGGAAAATAGTGGTAAAAGGGGCATATGAGATGTGTTAAAAATAGGAGCTCTTTTCATACACATGGATGTTCCCTGGAACCTGGTAAAGTAATTTGCCCTTTATTATATGAGCACCCTGAATTGCTGCAATGGGCCTTCAAGAACATATTTAACTTTTGCTCAAAGGACTTGAATAAATGCTTAAATTGCTCCCAGATTTTAATCTTTCTTCAATCTGTAAATGCCAGTAGGAGATCTGTTGCACCATAGGATTTAAAGAAAGGATTTGCCCCTCTCCCAGGTGAACTGCAGCCCTGCAGCTCCTGGCAGCCTCTGTGCCCTAATAAAACACCCACGTCCTGTAACCAAAACTCTGCCCTGCACTTCTACAACATATCAGCTGACAAGGCACACGGGAAGGACATAAAGAAAGGAGGAGCAAAAAACAGAAGGGAAAGTATTTCCCTTTTGACATTAGCTTTCTACCCCATCTCATCCTAAGACCAAAACTTTGGGTTTTCTGGGAACACAAAAGCCACTGGCAAGCTCTTGCCTGCACCTCTGTCACTTGCTGTGAGCTAACTGGCCTGCAGGTTATGGTCCTTGCTGCTGAACTATCAGTGAACCGTGACTTACATTTACAGCACTAGGATGCAACTGGAGTTGACAACATCTCAGAGGGCTCAGACGACTGAGCTCTCAGATTTTCTCCACTCTGAGTCAGTTAAAATCCCTCATCAATGTTGTGCTCTATGTATGTCAATAGGCTGCAAAAAGAGCACTGAAATGCTGAATGTCATGTCCAGATGTAGGTCACATGCTTTGCCAAGCTGTGGTTATCTCCAGCACAAATGTGGACAGCAGAAGCAGACAGCACCGTAGCCTGAGCACCAGTCCTGGCTGCAAGGGTCCTGGCCTCATTCGAAATTATTCAGGCAGACAAATATTGCAAGTGCCACTACAGTTTATATAGATAGGATAAAATTATCAAAGGAGAACAGACCTCTGCAAACCTAAGATAGTGGGGTCAGCTTTTTTGTAAACAACCTGCTTAATGATGTGCCACTTATTTCTGCTTTGTCTTTATTTAGGTGCCAAACAAACACAGCCACTATTGAGTACTGAGGCAGGAGCTTATTTTTTTGGAGCAGATTGAGAAATGGTAAAGGTTTTCTCAGATTCTGGAAACTCCAAGTTTCTGCAGTTAGAGGTCAAGAGAGCCTCACTGATAAATCCAAGGGCATGTTTCTATCAGCTCCTCGATGGGTGCTGCCTTTCCCCTTTCACAGCAGCCCTCTCCCCCTGTGCTTTCCCCTCTGGCATGAGGGGGACACAGATGTGCAGCTCTAGGGCTGGGCTGGCCCTGCAAACACGACACCTCCACACCCTTTGTGATGCTGTCAGAAATCAATACCAAGCAATGCTGTGCCTGCAGCCTTGTGATGGAAAGATAATTTAAAAACAACAACAAAGAAATCAATAGTCTAACAGACCCTGGCCAGTCCTGGCCTGCTGAAGAATAGGGGCAGAGGGAAGAGCTCAAGCACAAGGGAGCCATAGTGCAAAATTTACATTTTTTGTGCTAAGCAAAGCAGCAGGTGGACTCAGAAAGAAGCCCTGCTTTGAGAAAGGCCAAGCATGAACAAATCTCAGCACCCAGCACCAGGAAGGCTGTCACAGACCAGCGCTGGTAAGGAGTAGCATGACAGAGCATTTTCCCAGCATTAAGGTAGGAGCAGCCCTGCCGAGCCTGTAGGAACACTCTCAAGATCCTGTATCTCTCAGCTGGCTGCAAAATCATCTGCTTTACTGCCAGCACTTGGAGAGGCACCTAAGACAAATATTAAAACAAAATAAACCCTAATAAGACAAAGCATTACAGTTTAAATTGAATTGGCTTCCTAACAAGAGCAGATGCATACTGGGACCGGTTTCATTGGTGAGAAAAGGTTAAAATTCTTCCTACTCATATTTTCCATTTGTTCCTTAGAGGTGGAAATAACCATACAGACTTCACAATGGTTTTTCTTCTAGAGCATAGGAACAAGACGTCATGTGCTGTCCTTCCTCAAAAGCATCATGATGCTTTTGTCTGGAAAGCCAAGTGGCCCCCAGGGGCTGAAGAGACTCAGATGGGCAGTAGCTCAAACTCCAGAGGCTCCTCTCTTGGCTAGCCAGCAAACCAATGCCAGAAACCAGAGATACTCTTCACAGTTCTCATTGAAAATGGGGCAAAGCTTTGCTCTTGCTGTGGTGAGAGAGCACAACTCTGCTGACGGCAGCGCTCAATGTGTTCTTGAGGAGCTGCTGGTTTTTCTCCTGCATCCAAAGTCCTCTGTTTATTTTGAAACAGTGACAAAGTCTCTGCTGCTCTCCAGACAACGCTTTTACCGTGTCAGTACAAAACATCCCCCCCCCTCCTCTATGTCTGTCTGGCCACCCCTCCCTGCCTCTGTGTCTGTGTGTGACGGGTGGGAGGAGAGCGATTTCCTTTTGCAAAATTACCCCTTTAAATCCTTACCTCAGTTGTTTCTGGACCAACCTAATGCTGCATTCCTCTTCCAGCCACATGTCTGCTGTTTTCCAAACCATGGCTTCCTTTTCTGGTCTGTGAGCATAACCCCAGAGCACAACACACTGCCCAATTGCCCACTGTCCCAACTGCTCAACATCAACCAGCTCTTTGGGCTGGCAGGAACTTCTCCAGTTGTTCCCCAGAGTGCACAGAAAGAACCCTTCTGAAGGTGAAGGTCAGTGATTTTACATGCTATGTGAGTGTTTTCTCCTTATATTGCTAAAATCATTCCACATTAAAAAAACCCAACCAAACCAACAACAAAAACAAAACCAAACCCTTTCACAAGAGCCATTTCAGTCCATTATGTATTTCCAGTGCTGAGCTTGTGGGTGTTTTACCAAGACAGAGATCAGAGCCTGAGTTAAGGAAGGCTGGCAGAGCTGCCAAGCCCTGTAAGAGGCTGTAAACTAGCAAGTAAGATTACTGGTATGTTTTTCAAGTGACATGGGGCTGAAAGACAAGAGCATTTAAATTACTTAGAAAAAGGTAAAGTAATTGAGATTTCTATCTGAACAAAGCCAACATGAAAAATCCTCCATAAGAGTCAGGGTGTATGATTTGCAGTCTCTTTTGGATATATTATATCAGAGAACACAATTCTACTCTTCATCACTTCCCATACAGTTATATAAATTATAAAAGTGAACCAAAGCTAAAGCTCAAGGGGAAAAATTACAACAGCTGTACATGTGAATTGGCCAGTGGGATAGAGAAAACTGAGCCTTTCCAGAGCAAAACATGTGAGCTGGGCCAGAGCACGGGGTCCCTGTATTGGGCCATGTTGGGCAACAACACATCCCAAAGGCCCATAACTGCTGATGAGGAATTTACAGACATCACTTACACACCACTCCCTAAATCACCCTTGCTGGAAGGAGACACCACTACTGTGACCCAAAATCTAGGCAGCAAAGGGCAAAACACTGCATGAGAATCTTAATTAAGTTATTTTTCAGAGAGAATACTTTTCTATATATTTCATCATAGCAAAATGATGACTCCAAGGTTTTTTAGGATGGGTTGGCTTTTACCCAGGCTACCAGTGTCCTGACTGCTGTTGGGTGCAGACAGCCTAAGGTGCTAGATTGGTGTGCAGAGCTCCTTCCCTCTCTTCTCCACAGCTGGCTTGTGTTTGTCCACAGCTCTGCCCTCATGGGAATGACCCTGCCACTGAGGTCAGGCCCTTTTTGGGAACCCTCCCCATGCAGGCATCCTTGTCCTCATGGAAGGAGCGTGCCACAGGAGGCCATGTTGGCTCTATGCCTGCAGGCTTGTAGCCATTGTTAGCAAAACTCTTGAGGACTTCCCATTCACACAGCACCATAAGGCACACCTGTGCACCCTCAGCCCATGGGGTAACCTCTCCAGCATCCTCTGCCCACAGCAGCCTCACAAGGCCTCCACAAGGCCAGCCTTTCTCCCATTGCACACAGGTACCAACGGACAGGATGCTGCTCTGTTCAGGGTTTGCGACCGTGGAGAAAACCCAGAGCAGGCAGGGCCAGACTTCAGCTGCTTTCACCGGCACAGCACAGCCCATCCTCCTCTCAGCAGTGGCAACAGGAGAAATTCAACATGGAGAAATGCTAAACCCCAGCCAAAACCAAAAGCCAAGAGAGCAGGCAGCCAGCAGGGTCCTGCAAGTATGCAATACGTGGCAGCATGCTGTGTTTTATTAAACAGCAAGCACCTCGCAACAGAAGAAGGGTCTCCAAAACGTTAATTTTCCTGCAGTTGATTAACTGTCCAGCATCCAGGCTCACATTACCTCTGAGACTGAGCACGCGTGGGAGGGAAACTGGCAGCAGCCGCCGGGAGCGAGTGCCAGTGTGCGGTCATGAAGTGCTCTCACACCACATTTGGGATTATTGCATTCCTTGGGGAAATGCCAAATAGTCCCCCTGCCTAAGTTATCCCTTTTATTTTGGTGGATGCGGATTAGGATGAGAGGAAGCGGGTGCCTGTTTGATTTTTTCTGCCCTGATTCCTGCAGGCAGGCTGATGGGTACAGACGTGCTGCCCAGCCCCAAGCGCTTGTGTGCAAGGCTCTGAGGAGCCCCCCAGCTGCAGACAGCTCTGTCTAACAGAGGTGCTGCATCCCCATGCATGGGAACACAGAAAGACCCCTCTCAGACAACAGCATTGTTGTTCTGTCCTTGTTGTTGGTTTCACTCTGCAAACAGGAAAGGGACCGAGCTGTCCCTGTCTCCCAGAGCATGTGGCTGCCACACACAAATGTCAGCCCCAGCAACAGGAACGATCTTGTTCCCGTAAGTCAACAAACAATGTTTAGAAAAGTCTGTGCTGTGGGAGGATTTCCTAACGTAATACAAGTCATCAGACTTAAAAGACATGTCTACTCTGGTGAGCTTAATAAAGCAACAAGGCTGTGCAGGAAAAAAGATACAAGAAAACAAGAACTTTCTCCTGATGACTTCATCCCACAGGGTCAACAGTAAATCAAGGGCAGCATTTGTTGGGAAGGGGAAGCTCTGGAGATTTCTTTGAGAACTTTAAAGGAAACTTGTAGTGTTCAATAACAAAACCAACACTTTTCTTACTCAAAAAAAAAAAAAGAAGAAGAAAACCCCATCATTTTCCCAGCATTATACCACAAGAGCATCACTCAGGCATAGAATGTTGCAACCTGTATCATCAAGGAAGGAGCATGGCCTGAGGCACTACAGTATTAGTTTCACCTCTTTTTTACTGCGTGGGCAACACAGAATTACGTGGATAACATTGCCCCCCCCCCCCCCCCC
>VWZP01001285.1:558708-656838 GCA_013396995.1 Dicaeum eximium
TAGGGGAGAACAACAAATGGGGTTCACATTTTTAAACATAGAAAGAAAAAAGCCGCCCACAAGAGCCCCCAGACCACAGACCCCAAGCCCCACTAAGTCAGGAGTTTGAAGAAGCTACATTAGGGTTGCAGCAGCAATGGAAATTTGCCCCTGCCTGTAAAACAGGCAGAGAGAGATGGACCCCCCAAAAAAGGGTCATTGGAGTGCCCCAGGGAGGCACCCAAACTGCGTTCACCTCACATGTATTCAGAATAAAAAAGAGACTATTAGAAAATCAAATGGTGGATCTTTTTTCCATGTTCTCGACATAACTATCAAAATGAAAGCTGATCCTGTTGTGTGCAAGCCTCTGAGTAATCTGCTGCAGCCAAGAGGAAATCCTAGGGGATATTCATGGCTCTTGGCAGCACACCCCTGGACCAGCTGGACCTTGACCTACCCCAGTGCAGCTGTTCCCAGGTATGCCACTGCCTGCTTCCACCAAGCAGGGCTTTACAAAGTTGATTTTTTTTTTGTATACACAGCTGTATGCACCAAAAATAAAATTAATTTGAATAAAATAGTGCATATTTGTGCAGTACACTGCATTTATAAAAGTTTTATCTCTCCTCTTTGTATTGCTTGGGAGCACAAATGCATTTCTCGTGTCTTGTCAGGAAGACCTTCCTCTTTGTAAATTCAGGTCTTGTAAAGATGAACGATCTGCTAATCTTTTAAATTTAAAACAAGTCAAAAAGAAGCAGACTGTAGAAACCTGCATTAAAATCCCATTTACACATGCATGCAAACAATACCTTTCAGTGGTTTAAGACATAACAAAAGCGAAGCCCTCACACACTGTTATTAACTCTCGCAATCAGCATTTATCACAGCACTTAATCTACCTTAAGCTTTTGTATAAACAAGAGGAGAGGCACGAAATCTCTCATGTCCAGTACAACATTCGATTCAATATTCACCACTGAGAAGAGCAGGGATGAATATAATCAGAACACCAACAACCACTCCCTGTGATTTCTCCCTGTGACCAGAGCTAAAGTTATGTAGAACACAACACAACATTCACAGAAATACAACATTAGTCATTGGCTCCCTAACCTCGAGCCTTTTACCTGCCTTCCCAAAGTCCCAGAAATCAGGTGCTCAAATACAAAAAATGAAGCAGCTGTTACTGAAATTTCACAAGCCAGATAAAATGCAGAGTTATTCAGTATAGAAATTTCTAAACTGTGAAAATGTTTAACTTCTCTTTGGTTAAAAAGTAAGAGAGTAATTCTCAACAACACTGACCTACTTCAGCTACCTAATTCAGAAGATGAAAGAAAGTTTAATAAGCACTAGGTGATTTTCCTCAGTCTTTACTAGTTGTGGAGCCTGTAGGCAAGTGATATTTTTATGTAGTCTTGTAAAAGTACATTTAAAATTCTTCAGTATGTGTAGTTATATTGACCTAATGAAGTTGATAATTTTGGCCAAAAGATGTTGTTTGTGAGGCTGTTACCAGCAGGTTTCCAGACTCTCATAAAATACAGCTGCTTCGTGACTCCTGACGAGTCCAGACAGTGCCCCTGGCTACCTGAAAGCTCAGTGACAGATTTAAAAATACAATTCACAGGTCACTGTCCTCAGACAAAGCTTCAGCTAGATCTAGCAGGTTGTACTAACCCACCAAGTGCAATTTTAACATACTGTGGATTTCTATGCAAAGAAATAAACACAGTATGTTTCTTTCACTTTAGTGATTAATCAGTAACACTCAGGGAGCTTTCTTTTATTGCTTCTGACCTAAATAGGAGCAGCAACTCTCCTTGTACTCCACTTTGACTCCAGGAGCTTTTTAGCCTCTCACAGACCAGTCCAACAGCACAGGGCATGTGCACTTCTCATTGCACCATACCAGAGCAAATATGAAGTCCCCAGATTTTAAGGTCCCTAAAATAACCACTCTCATCAACACAAACCTAAAAAGCAAAGATTTGCACATGCTAATCTGACCATTGGAACGGTGATTTCAAATATCAGTTCTACAGAGATCACATAAAAAGCAGTAAAATCTTATCATTTTGGATGGCTTGAATGAAAATAGGCTGCAAGAAAACACAACGCCGGGTGTAAAATAACAACTAAGCTATAAGCTTGCATAAAATTTTCTACCAGCTGTGAAAAATCAAAGTTGTAACAGAAAAAAAAAAAGTGTGCCCCTTTTCTAGCTTAATTAGGCGTTATTTTAAACACTTGATGGCAAGTACAGGTGACAACAGTTAACTGAATGATATGTTCTCGTATATTTAAGTTCTATATATTTATATTTAAGTTATATATTTATATATTTAAGCTCTCCTATATTTTAAGTCTCAGAAAAAACCCAGGCTGTGAAGATTCTGAATGTTTTACAAAGGTTTACAAACTGCAGAAACGCCACCTCTGTGTGTGTGTGTTTGCACGCAGGCACAGGCTGGGGGAAAGCCACAATTCGGATCCCTCGCCTTGGAAAAAGCCATAAAAAGTCTAGAGAGAGGAAAACCTCAAAGCACCATTACGAGTTTTGCTACATATTTGCGGTGCTTCTGGCACCCCTTCCTTGGCATTTGTGGCCTTTCCCTCGGCGGGCTCAGCTGTGCCAGCCCGGCAGAGCCCGGCTCTGGCAGCAGCCACAACAGCAGCGTCCTGCTCCAAGCCCTGCATCTGCCGCCGCGGCACGGGAGCTGGGAAAGCTCCCCTTACATCTCACTCTGCACGTTGCTGGAAATTTCTGCCGGCTGCTAGTGCCTTTCCTCCCACGCCTCACAAAAATATCGGTGACTAAGTAGAAAGCAATGCCTTTATCAGATGTCTTAAAGCGGTGCCTATTAGAATCATTACTTGTTTTTTTTTTAATTATATTTTGTATTCACGTGAACATAACAAATCAGCACAGATTAAGGGATAAAGATGCAAGGTCAGGTTTATACAGCTAGCAAATAACTAAACATATTCAACGGCCTATTTCTTACAAAAACATTTTTTTAAACTATGATTTGGATGACTTTTGACCTGTGTGAACAACACATGATTCTCTCCCAAAGCCAAACCCTAAATTCATCACACAAGTTATTGCACTGGAATGTAGTTTCAAACCACAGAATATCCTACACAAACACACCCTGCCTCTGCCCAGACAGCACCCAGAGCTGGAGACTGAGCACAGAGCAGTGCAGGGGACCCTCCTCAGGGTGCTTTTGGATTTAATGAATTTGCACTCACACTGACAAAGCCAAGCCTTGGATGAGGCCAGATACAGAATTCAAAATACACCTGGCTACAAAGAAGCATTTAAAGCAAGAAAAATCAAGTATTTGGTGACTTAAATAGCCTCTACAGTCCCTTTGTGGTCACATACTAAAGGTTTTCAGGATGACCCAGCACAGAGACAACATATGGCAGAGGAACAGCAGACCCAAACCCCTGATATGAAACACCTCATCATGGATACAACAGACAGCTCAGAGGGACCACGCTCCTGATGACACACAGGTTTATAATCAGCCTGTTTCTTCTACACATTTTTAAGAGAGAACTTACCTTTGTGGGTGCTCCGAGTGCATTGCTCCTCCTGCTCTGCTCACCAGGGCCAACACTCTCCTTTTCCAGGTGACTCAGGCAGCAGCGTGTGGCAACGCAGGCAGCTGCTTCCCACACTGTCCACAGCCCCAAACCACTGAGGAACCCCATCCTGCCCAGGGAAGGAAGGAAGGGGGTGGGGACAACTCATCACCAGAATGGCCCCAACCTGGGCACCTCCCCAGGAGCCCCTCCAGGTGCACCTCGGCTCCCAGATGGCAGCTGGGACACGCTCACCTGTGTGCGCTCAGCTCCTGGCCTGCAGGTGTGAGGGGACAGCCAGTCCCAGGTGTCCTCTCTCTCTGGCTGAAGGTGACACCCTGACCACTGGCATTGTCTTCTGTGTCCCAGCTGTCCAGGGCCGCTTCTGAACACACCTCGGACAGGCCACGCTGGGATTTGGGGCAGCAGTGGGGCCGAGGTTGGCGTGAGGGGAGAGCCGGGGCTGCCTCAGGTGGGTCGCGGCTGGTTCTGGCCGGTTCCAGCCGGTTCCGGCCGCCCCTCAGGGGCTGAGGCGGGAAAATGCTGCAGGCACCAGGAGTGGGGGGCAAAGGGAGGCTGAGGGGCAAGAAACGGGTGGCAACAATGTTCATTTCTCTTTGTTAAAATGTATTTTAATTGTCAAGAAATGAAGTTAATTTTCTCCAGAATTCGTTTCTCTTGTGACAGTACAGAGTAAGGGATGTCCCCATTCTTATCGTCACCCAATGTGGCCTGGCCCTATTGAGGGGGACACCTGACTTGGCCAAAGCTGGCCCACCACAGCTTGGCCACATCATACCAAGCACAACAATAAACCCTCTGTGAGCAGTGTCCTGAGACGCCCAAACCCCAGCAATAAACCCTGTGCCAGCAGCGTCCTGCGGGACACCCAAATCCCAGCAACAAACCCCGTCCTGTGAGACACCCAGCCTGGGGCTGGGACAGCATGGATCACCTGGAATCTCTGCAAAGGGGGATAGTGAGAGGGAAGGTAAACCAGCCAACCAGACCATGGAAAAGGTGGAATAGCTCCACAGTGATCCCAAAACCTCCAGGAAGAGGAGCGAAACCCCATCTAGTCAACCTGCCGGGACAGAAATCAAAGCATGACTAAGTAACCTAAGTATCTCCTTGGGGAAATCCAAGGTATGATGTCATGTAATTTATATGACAAATATTCAAAAGTGGATTGAAGCAGATTCTGACTTTATCTGCATTTAAAGTAAGGTTAGAATTTTGCCTAGAAGAGAAGCTGTCCATTCCAAACCCCAGTGAAGAGTGGCCTATTACTGAAAATGAAAAGTGGGGGTTTTTATTGTCATCACTAATTGAAAACTTTTAAACACTTTCTCAGTAGGTGAACAAACCCACATTCACATAAGATAGGCTTAATAGTTAATGAAGAGATATTAAGAACATTAATGAAATATTACCTCTCTCTTTAGAGCAGTGATTTGGTGATATTTCTTAAAAGGTGCATCCCACAGCTGGTTTCCTCCCCTGATCATTAAGCATTACCACTCCAACTAATAAGCAATGGCAAAGCAAAGGTTTCCAGTATTTTCCCTTCCTGAAAGACCTGTTGCAGCAACTCTCCCTAAACTCAAATATAGAGACTGTCATCCACAGTTTGTTCATGTTAACCTTTGACCATCCAACTCCTCACTTTGTTTATAACATAGAAATATTACACCTATAAATAATAAGAAATTGTGCTGGTTCAATTTTTCATTAGGATTATTTCATAATGAGAGTTTGAATGATGCAAAAGGAAAATAAACCATTAGGAAAGCATATATCACTATTGGGTTCAGTTACAGGTCCCCATGGAGTAAAACTCAGTTTTATGGAGACTTGAGGAGCTGCCAGGAGATAAACCATAACATTTGTTTTGACAAATTTGGGGCAGTCCTCTTTATTTACCAGGAACTGAGAGAACTCTACTTGTACCAGAGCAGCATAGCAAGAGACAGCTTTCATGGGAAAAGGAAGACCTGAACATTTATACTGTTTTGGTGTGCTGCCCTTCCATGCTGGAGCATGAAACACATGAAATCATTGGTTCCCTTAGGTGCACAAATTAAAAGCCAATTCACCATGGAGTGCAAAGCCTCTCATTTCTGAGCAGGTGAACATGTAGCAACTAGACATTTCATACAGCATACTATGAGGTCTAGAAGCCTGGAGAAGTTGTTTTCAAAAAAAGGCAGGCAAGGCCACAGCATGCACTGAAGAAGGAAGTATTGCTCTGCCATGGATTTCTTTTCTGTGCTTAAACACAGACCAATTTCACCATATTCAATCCAAAGGAAAAGTTGAGCTGGTGAAGAGTTAGGAGGTCAAGCAAGTAAGCTTTCAACATCTTTTTGATATTTCTGTACACCTCCCACGTTGAATAGCACATGAAGACACACTGGAGTGTTTATCAGAAAGTGATTTGCCTTCAGGAACCATAAAAAAGCTTGATTTGTTTTCTGCCAGATTTTGTGAGCTTGAAAAATCTCAATTAGATAAAAAAATGCTTTAAAATGAAACACTGACTTATCTGCTTTCAGGAGGGGAGGTAGAAGGAACAGAGTCTCTGTGATTCTTTGTCATAACATTCTGGGGTTTTATGTATAAACACAAATTCTGAAACGTCTATAAAATTTCACTTAAACCCAAAATAGACCAAACATACAAAATACAAAATATTCCATTTCTAGTATAGCTCTGAACAGACAATGCATCTTTATGTAGTTGATTTAATGCCCATTTTATCACAGATGGTATAATCACAAAGACTGGAACACTTGAAAGGAATTTGACAAACAGAACCAGATGTAAAACATCTTGAAGCTTACAAATTCATCACAAAGATTAAGGAGGACTTGAAAATACAGGGTTTCAAAGCTTCCAGCAGACAAACACATCTGTTCACTCCAGAAATGATTTCCTACTTCCTGATGTGTTTACACAGTGAGAAGATGCAGTAGGAACTAGATCAGATGCAATTCTGTTTGAGGGGTTCATTACCTCGTCTCTGCAGCAGAGCCAGGGCACAGAACAACCACACATAAAATGCAACTTAAGGACATGGATGCATTGGCTTCAGGAGAAATATTACAGGCAGGTTGTAAGCAAGGAAGAAATGTGCTCTTATACTCCAATAATTAATGTTAAAGTGGATGGATCCTAAAGGATCCTTCTGTCTATGAATATCTGTGCTTTTATCACTGGTTAAGGCAAGGGCCCTGTGGAGTCTTTTTTGAAAAATCATTTTTAAACTGTAATAAGAACACCATGCAAAAGGATGCTCCTCTCTATGCATGTTTTAAAAAAAAAATAATCAACCAAGCAAACTAACATTTCCTTTACCTAATCTTCACAAACAACTGCCCACCTGAAGAAATTATGCCCTCATCTACTCCAGCCTTGTAACCACAACGTACTGTTTGTGCTGTGCTTACAAATTAATTTCCTCACACTGGCCAAAGATGACCATTAGCACCTGTATCCTCACTGCCACAGTTTTACAATCCAACACAAAAAGCAAACACTAGTGTGCCTGAAAAGTTAAAATGCCTCAAATTTCCCAGAAGTACTTGTTTGAAACTTGAGTGCTGATCAGAAGAGAGCAGAAACTTGAGCCAAGCATGGGAGAGCCAAGATCTAGGAGAGGTGAGCAGACACCACCAGCAGCCAGGAAAGGCAGCAGTGCCAGAAGTGTTATTTCCAGTCTTCACTCATGACTCTTAAATCCCTTCAAAAAATCTTTCAAAGCTCTCATCCACTCTAGTGGTTCTGGATACCGTCCACACTCATCACTCCTAGGAAAAGAAGAAAACATTATGCTTGTGCAAGCAAAAAGCTCATCAAGCTTTAAAAGTAAAATTTAAAAGTTGGCCCTTTCTAGCATTTGAAGTCCAAAAGTATAATGGAAAGAAAGCACTGAGTCAACAGTGGAGCATCTGCAACCAATTTCAGTGAAGATGGAAGATAACCAGTGCTGGAGGCATGCTCAGGACGAGCCTTCCTACACGACAGATGCCTTCAGCATTCCAGTTTGCTGGCTCTTGTCACCATTTGGTTCAAAGAGAAACACTGCTGGCACAAAGCTAGTTTGAATATAACTGCACCAAGACATCTCTAGCCCCACGGGGATTAGTTACCTAGTTGTCTCCCATTCAGTTTCCAAGCAAGATTCAAATCTGTCAGCAATTTAACTTGACCATGTCAGCTTTGTTTGTACTGATTTCTAGATGCTGGGCTACATAAACAGATCTTGTAGTATTGGAAGAATCAGCATTCTTAGTACTGAACTGTCAGAGATAAACAGCCAGGGCTTATTCAAGCTACTCCAGAGAAAGGGTTTTTTTGGTACCACGCATTAATCACTTCTCTCTGAGGTGAGCTTCGGCATGAAAACAGAAACATACTTTTGAGGAACCAGAAGATTGCTCAGCTGCATGGAAAAACTCCTGCTAAAGGAACGGGTTGTGAATATTTTATGTGAACTTTGGACCACTTTAAAGCAAAAGGAAATGATCCTTGGGTTCCATTTTGTTTTAGTATATTTGTGTGTAACACACAGAAAGATTTACTGTCTACTGAAGGTTTCTTACGTTCTCAATCTCAAAAATACTCACATCCTCTTCACTTTAATATTGTATATACACAGCATGAGGCTGCAGTTCCCATGGATGGCTTTAGTTTTGGGACCATAAGTTGTTGCTATGTGCATTTCATGCCTCTTCAACTCCTCTGTCCTTCATGGGTGACAAACCATGATTTTTATCACGGCGAAAAGTGTAGCAACATCCATACCAGTTTATGGTCCTAGGGTTATTAAATTAGTAGCAACATTATTTCTTAAAACATTAATCACCCGTTGTTAAAAGTGACAAATTTTTGCTTCATTATATGATTATTTTAGTTCTCTTTTTATTTCTCATATTATGTTTTGCTTTTTCCATCTGTTAGTTTCCATGAAGTTGCAACACAGGTTTGCCACAAACTGGGGAATTTCCATCACAATGTATTCGTCTTTCTTCATATTTTCATCAACATCTGGAATCATTCTGCATTTCTCAGAGAAAATATTGCCCAAATCTTACTCCTTAAGAGAGTGGAAATTTGACACTAGATGATGCTCTAATGCAAAAACCTTCTACAGTGTTTGAGTCTGTTTCTTTAATGGTACACTTTCTTCAAAGTGTGAGGAAAAAAATTATCTTTATTAACCTTTAACTACTCCTAATAGCTGTGTCAATATTAAAAATTGGCAAGTATGACTGTTCTACTACTTTACTTTTTAAAGTCTGCTTTACTAACTCATGAAAGCATGTAAAATATTAAAGTTATAAACACTATAAAAAAGTACATCTGCAGCACAGGAAACAAAGATAAAACTCAAATTTTTCTTAATATAAATATATCATCTACAAAAAGCCTTTTTAAATTTCTGGATTCTTGTTACTTCTGCTTCAGATACTATCTTAACCCAAACAAAAAGAAAGGAATTTTATACCAAAGCACAAGTTTATTGTGTGCTTTTCAGATTACAAGATAGTCCTCACTCACAACTACACCTAGTTCAAAATAACAGCTCTTTTTATCTTTAACCATGCTAAAATACCCTCCGAACCTGCTTAAAGGCCCTTACAGCTCACCACTTTCAAGGCAGCTGTCAACAATGTAACAGACCCCAACCATGCATATTGCAAATTTTTCTGCAAGTTGCCCAGTTTTCACATCTTCTGACACCCTCAAAAATTTCGTAGCAACTCCAGATAAAATCAAACCTTTCTTCTGCTCAAGTATTTGTGATGCAAAGGAAGCTGGTTCTTCAAGGATAAAACATAGCTCCAACAGTGTCTAGACTTGCCTGGAATCAAATACTTCCTGGCTTACTTAACAGTACGATCACAAGTTTCTGAACACCCCTGCCCATGACACCTGTACTGACCAGCTTGCAACAGTACTCATAAAATTTGTCTAACTGTGTTTTCTGGGACTCTGGAAAAACAAGAGTCCTCCAGCGAGTGCTAGATTGGAGTTGGATTCAACAGAAGAGAAATGACAAACAACAAAGAGAGATGCTTCACATTTAATCTTTACAGAGCTTGGAGATTCCATCTATTTTCTTCTGTGTATTGGCAACATTTCTGAGAATGCAACTTCTTGCTCAGACTGAAAATCATCAGTTTTGTTCCACTGACTGGTAGCAGAGAGAGATGTGCCCAGTTTGTTCAGGGATCAATCCTGCTGATGCTGTGCCATGCCAGCTGCTGGGAACACTGCTTGCACCATAAGGAGAGCAGCCAACGAGCTCTAATGCTCCATCATCTCCTTCTCTGTCCCACACGAGCTCTACACTCTGCTGGCTAAAGCAATATGCCCAAATAAATGGTCCACGAAGGAAACTGCCTTGCTCCAGACCCTCCTAGCTCACTATAGGTCAGACATCAGAAACACTGTGCAGTTTGCAAGCCCACCCACCTGTAAATTCCCACATAATTTATGTCAGTGCCTGGTAAATTGGTGCTCAGCACCACACCCTTCAGCTGTCCTCAGAGAACAGTTTGTTCATCCATTTCCTTCACAGACTTGTTCCCACAACTGCACTTCTCGGGAGGTATTCAGAAAAACAACTCTCAGAGTTTTGCAAGGTCAGGGAGCCAGAAGAGCTATTGGAGATGTGTGTCTATAAAACAGAGACCACGTTAGGCAGGGATAAGGAGATGCCTGAGAGCACTGAGAGAGGCAGAGCAATACTGAGCCTGTACCAGCAGCTGTGGAGCAAACAGACAGGCCTGACTGTGTCTGCTGAGCGCACATCACCTCCGTGTGACAGCTGTGCCTCTCGCCAGGCGGACTGGTCATGTCCCAGCAGCCTGAAGAACGAACTCCCTTCCTCCTCGCTCTACACTGGAAGGGACAGTACAATGACCATCATGAAAAAACTCTCTGCTAACCTGACCAAAACAGTCATTAAAATGGGAATACCAAAAAAAGAATACAACTCGTGAGCCAAACCATTAAAACCTGCTAAGAATTTAACCGGTGATAATTTAACTCCTCTTAACTTAAGGAGAAGCACCCCAAATAAAGCATTTTCACTTAAAAGCCAGACAAAGACACTGTATGTGATATAAAAAGAACAGTAAAACACATGAAGCGTTAACATGTGAAAGAAACATGTTGCCATTATGTCAAATACTGCTTTTTATATTTTATTAACAAGCAAGCATCCCTGCAACTGGGTCTATATAAAAATACTTCATGAACCAATCAGAATACAAGGGAGTTATATAAATTTATTTTATGCAACACTGATTAGTTTTGAAAATCTCCATTTTTAATGTTTTAATTTCAACTTTCATTTTTTTTAAAAAATCACTAAAAGGACACAACCCACAAAAATACAATCTGTATCTGCTCTATATTTACAGATAACTGGTCACTGTTAAGGCACAGATTTAAAACTAACATTTTATGTAGCAAGTCAAATATTTGTGCATAATGTAACACTAACAATACGATACACTGTACTGTTATATTCCCTTTGTGGAATCTAAGTAAGTGAGAATTTTCTTTACTTCCAGTGTGGTTTGTTTTTTTTTAAGTGTGAAGCCCTAATTAAAAATAATGTTGTTCATGGGAAATTCTTCACTTTGGTGTAGATGAAATAAGCACTGCTCAGCAAAAGACCACATCAACTTAATACTGTAAGAAAATCAGTTTCTGAGTATAGTACCGTCTGGATGCATAGTACATACCTACAAAAGACTAAAAATCTGAGTGCAAAGCTTTTGGATGCTTTTAAATTCAGGCAAAATAAGCAAGAAGGGGTTGCAAAAAACGCTGTACAAAGTGTTGCTGAATATTTAGTTAATTAAAAATATTTTATGAAGTAAGGAGTCTGAATACAATTTCATTTGAAAGCACTGGGCTTGCAAATGGAAACATTTAAACAACTGCTTATCTGTAAGCACATAAATAGTCCGTGTGAATGGAACTATCTGCATGCTTAGAAGTAAGCACAAGTGTAAATCGCTTTAGAATGAGAAGTTGTGGTTTCCAAGAGGGTTTCCATGAAGTTGCTCTTGCCTGTGCCACACACACACACAAATCTCTCCTAGACACGTGGATATTGGCTCTTGGCATTGAGCACAGGAGCTTGCTGTGAACAACTGCGTGAGTACCAGGTACAGTTTTAGCCAGTCACATCTGCAGTACCATTTTAAAACCAGACAAAGCTGCTACTTGATCTAAAGGGGACGTCACCTAGGTATACACCATTAAGTAGATATGGTTGAAATGAGCACTGAGCAGCAATTTTCAGCTAACCACAAGACTTTATATTATTGCTTGATCATCTATGCCCTCAAGTAATAGTCTTTTAAAATTCCCTTTGTGTGTGCAATTTTCTCCATACATCATTTTGCATTCTCACCTTAAAAGAATTACCCATGGAAAGTGTCAAAACTCTCACCCATTTTTGCATAAACCCTAACTACTGTAAATGTTATTCTAATGCCTTCTGTTAAGAGCACTTGACAGTGGTTTATGTCCATCTCAAAAGGCTTGTACACTGAACATAAATAATACATTACAGTAGAGGTAAGGTAATTGACAATATTTCTCATGGGAATGCTTCAATTAATGCTTGGAAACTACACATTGCATTGCAAAAAGAGGCACTTTATGGATTCCTTCATTACATTGAAACCCTTCATAAACCCATAACAAAACACCTGTAAAGACAGAGGAATAACATCGCCAAATCTTTTGGACTTTCACAGTATAAGAATGCAAAATTTAGCTCTAGCCACTTATAACATGGACTCTTTCTGTTGAACATAACTTGTTTCAGAAATAGTTCATCTCAAGAGTTTCAAACACTTCTGCAGCTGACAATTACAAATCTAGATCAAACAAAACAGATGCTATTACACCTATTTTATGTAGGTCACTTCATTGCTGCATGCATAGTCATGTAAATAGTATGTGTCATTTATTAAATGGCAACAGTGCTGTCTTGTCAAATTAGATTAGTTGTCTGTTTAATCAAACTGACAGCCCAGAGCTCTAGTTTGATGAATGCCTTTTGGTCTCTACCATCAATCTGCAGTAGATCAGTTTAATCTGTTACGTATTGTAGGTGTATAGAATCTAAAAATAAAAGTCTGATATAAATAAGTGTCCTTTAGTGGCAGGGTACTAAAAATAGCCCTTTGCTTTGAGAAAACCATTAAAACAGTTTTAGCATAAAGGCAGCAGTTAAATATGTTGACTGAAAAGGGTTAATATTGCAAAGTCCATTTTGGTCTTTCATTGCATTTGTTACAGTGAGTATTATTGCAGGCAGCATTAGACTGCTTTATAAGAGCATAATAGGACTGGTCCACTACCAAGTGACTTGATTTTGGAACAATCTCTTCAGATAACTACCTGGGAGACAGAGAGAGGAAAAACAACATCTGCATAAGAACCAGTTTCTAGTACCATTATAGTGAGATGTGACTTAATGCAGGAACACCTGAAAAAATTTGATTAGTGCCAATATAAAAATTGATATGGAAATGAAAGAGAAATAAATTTCCACAGGACAAGAAATCAGAACATGTAAAGTGCAGAAAGACCTCAATAATTATTTTAAGCAGTACCAGAAAAATCCATCTTGATAAAGCCAAATCTATGCTCTCTGGCATCCCAGCTCTTCATTCTTCCTTCATTCAACAAAGTACAAAATTCAGTGCATACATTATCGTTATAGGTAATAAAATACTAAACAAAGAACCCTATATTATTATTATTGCAAATTCTGTCCAATCTACATGAGTAAAACATAACCCACATTTGGTGTTTCAAAAGACAACTGACAGAACGTGTTCTCTCTGATTTTTTGGCACAGTATTGTGCAGACAGAACGCTTTGGTCCTTGACACCCAAACTCCCAAAGTGCAGAGGGTGGTGTGCAGTGAAGGCTGTCCACAGGATTGCCATGTCCATGTTCCCAGCTGATTTCTGAGCCCAACCTCCTGCTACCAGCGCCCGCTGACACTGGCAATGTCCGAATGATACTGGCGCGGCAGTCTCCCGCTGGCTCCGCCTTCCAGGAACGAGGCACGGATGTTTGATGGGTCAAAGAGCTTTCTTCGGTTCTTGTTCAGTTCTGGAGAGGTCAAGCACACCCACAGAAATCTCCCATCAGAAACTCATTTTAATGGTTTGATCTCAACCAAATGCAAACTTCTGTTTAAACGAACAAAATATTTTAGACAGGTACGGTACGCACTGAAAATACCTGTGAGGTACTCCTTCAATTAACAAACAGTCCAGCAGGATAATCAGAGCATCAGGTTAAGACTCAGAGGCTCTACGTGGGACAATTCTTATTTGGCACTGATACAGTGTGAAGTGGATAATTTTTCGCAATATTGATTTAGATAATTTAGATCAAATTGACATAGCTGAAACTTTTAAAAGCTTCTGTTCTGATACTCAAAGACTGCAATCTTCCTGGAAGCCCAACCATGCAGTGTAGACTGAGATTGACAGAAAAGCTTGTTACCAACTTGATCCTTTCTCAATGCACAATTCTTTATTTTAAACATAAAACTGAAGTAGTATTCTAACAAGGACCTTCAGAAAAAAACAGATGTTCACCTCTCATTTAAACATGAACCCTGATACTGTATTAGTAATAGCTTATCTAAAATATTTTTCTTTCCCCCACTTTCCTGTTCTTGTAAACAAATTCTGTGCTAGATACAAATCACTGAGAGATTACATGGATTTTCAAGACTTCTACTGAACCAAGTACATTTGTAAACCAAAAAACAAAAAAACCCTTCAAAGCCCCCTAAAAGTAAGGACTTTTCCCCAGTAGGATGACTGCTCTGCTAATCAATAAAATGGAGGACAGGGAACCAAAAGGTTGAAAATGCCAGTTGTGACTGGTATGTAGTGCTTTTCAGACCCTGCAGTGCCTGTAATCCCAGAAATTCCTGGACCTACAATTTTGGGGCATCAAACTTGACAATGTGAGATGAACTTCCACCAAGCTCCAGCTTTACAGGGTTATTGTAAGTGACCTGCTATTAGGTAATGGGAAAGCTCTATAAAGCCTGGGTTTAAGCACCTCTGGTGAGGGGCAAGCTAATATTACCTCTGTCAACTCTAGTCTTACTTTTCAGTCTTTCCAAAGCTTTTTTGCCTTTGTTGGCTATAAAGCCACAATTTGAGTGAGAAGAATACAAACAATGCTTAAAATGAATAAGTGGTATTCTGTGTTTTTTACCTGAGATCGCAAGCAGCATTTTTCTTCTGGCGCCAAAAGTGGTAATTCCCAACTCCTTCAAATCTTGATCAGTAAGAGTGAGGAATGTCTGCAGATCAATCTAGAGTAAAAAGAAATAGGAAAACTATGCAGAACAAGTCTTTCCACAAAAGTATTAAGTAATAAATGTGGTTCAGAACAGCTTCATTTTTTTCCCCGCTTCATTTTACAGTTACTCTTGTAAATAGCAATCATGGCTTTTCAATAGCTGCTTCACACATTTGCTCAATTTGCTACATTTCTGACAGAAAAGGAGAAATTTAAAAGTATCCAGTTCTGGAAAAGCAGAGAAAAATCACTTAGTCTTATTTATTTATGAGTCTTGAGATTTTTAGTCTTTATCACAGCTGTAAGGTATATGATCCAGCTTTGAAAGGACAGCTCATGAAAATCCTGTCACAAAGTGAGTTCTAAGTGGCTTTTGGTGAAGAGACAGCACAACTCCTGCTGGAAAACATCCTACCAACACCAAGGTGCCTCTCAAAGGAACACCAACCTCTTGCTGCTGGAATACGTCTGTGTATTTGCCCAAACCAAGCTTGCTGAAGAGCTCAGGCAGATCAGATCCCTTAAACAAACTGTTGAGGCTGCAGCCATTGCTTCCTGTCAGCGAGGAAATGCAGTCCATGTAGTTACTGCTACTGAGATAGTGTTCAGCTGGAAGGGAACAAGTGCACTTTTCAGACACATCACAGAAGGACGTGGTTTTCCACCAACATAGTATTCAGCTAGACCATTAAATTCACGAAGTACTTAAATCTTTATTTTTGAGGAAAAAAAAAAGCCTCCCAGTGGTCAGAGAACATGAGCAGTATAAAGCAATTTTTTTTTTTTTAATTAAGTTACAGTGTTGGTTTACTATACACCTACTTTTGCCCAGCCAACTCACTGCTGTTTCTTTTATCCTTTACCCACACACTTTTATTCTCTGGGAAAGCGACAACTGCCATAGAACACTGTCTTTCACTGCCAACTTATTTGTGTTTCTCATTTTCTTCTAACACATATGGATGTACATTTTAAATCCTTAATTGTTTTAATTAACCTAGAACTTCCATTTTTGTCCAATTAGGTTGAAAACATCAATAAAAAACATCAATCAAATAAACTTGTAATCACTTTAGTTCTTCAACTATTTAGAACATGATGTGCAGCCATTCACAGCTCAACTAATGTGCTTTTTAAAACCATGAATATTTTCTCTAACTGGAGCTACCCTTTTTTACCATGTCCAAATTTTACAATCGGTGTACTTGGAGTTTGGGATTTAGGTTTATTCACTTTTAGAAGAAAAAGCAACAACAAAGAGTATAAACAGCCATAGTACTTATTTCCCCATAAAGCAGATAGGTAGTATGGACTTAGTATTCTCTACCTCCAATTTTCACTCTTCCAGAAAGGCATCTATTAACTTATTTAAAAAATAAAGTTTTGAAAAGTTAAACTAAAGTAAAATTTCTGTTTTTAAACTTCAAATAAAGTTTAAAAACTAAGTGCAAAACATACAGCCTATATCCACAGAAATCAGTATTTAAAATCATGCTAGGTCATGACAAACACGTGGACAAGCTTCTTTTCATAGAAGCCTGGTTGAAAAGGACATGAAAGCTATGTCATTCCAACCCCCTGCCATGGGGAGGGACACCTTCCACTATCTCAGGCTGATCCAAGCCCCAAAGCCCAGCCTTGGCCTTGGGCACTTCCAGGGATCCAGGGGCAGCCTCAGCTTCTCTGGGCACCCAGTGCCAGGGCCTCAGCACCCTCACAGGGAAAATTTTTTCATAACATCTGACCTAAACCTACTCTTTGTAGCCACTCTCCCTTGTCCTGTAACTACAGGTTCTTGTAAATTTTATCCCCACGAGGAGAATCATATTTAAAATCCAGTTTCAGCATGGATTATGACTTCACTAGTGAGCAAATAGCCCAATAAAGCCCTGGCTGCTGTTCCATCAGCAACAGAGCAGAATGAGAAATAGGTGTAGAAAGCCTTTTTACAGGTCTGGTTTCAGTACACCTTGAAAAACCCACTCCATGACGGCAAAGAGTTTTCAGCAAGGATGTCTGGCATTTAACAAATATCCTTAAAGGTTTTCCTTTCTGACTATTATTTGTATTATCATGTTACACAAGCTTACACGTCTCAATTTGTAAAAAAAGCAATTACTTTACAAGGTGCCAGTAATTTAAATCCCTAGTGAAGTCAGGATACACTCACATCAAAATAAATGATGGTACCAATATGATTATTTTCTTTTAATCAGATAATAAGAGTTCATTAACCTGATTTGTTTTGTTTCCGTTTGGGACTGCCAATTGAGGAGACAAAATCATGAGCAGCGGGTCCAAGCCCATTCCGGTCTCTCCAGTTATCAGATTCACTGCCACTTCCCAGGTGCTCCCGACTGCTGGAGCGGGAGAGAGACAAGGATGAACCCTGCAAATCACAGAAAGAGAATTTGGGCTGAAAACAGAGCTTGCATTGTGACTCAGATGTTTTCTTTGAAGCAGCTCACTTAAAAAGCAGCTTTTAATGCTCACAAACATTCTTCTGGCAGTTGATCAATAGTCAAATAATTGCAAACCGGACACAAAAACAGCAGGTGTGCTTAAAACATATGCAGTTTACAGTTTTTAAGCAGGAGTTATTTAAAGACCATGATTCAAAATAAATTGCTCGGTATTTCCAAGTTTGTTTCCAAAACATTCCATGGTATCAAATTCCCACACAAATTCTAGACAAAGCAGTCTATTGACTACATCCCTTCACAGGGAAGTGAACATAACAGAACATTTATCTGAAGATAAGTGGATCAAGTACACACTACTTGACAAGAGTCTTGCACACAATACTACAACAACAATCCTGCAATGCCTTGTGAATTCGTAGTTGTTATGTCTGGGGTTTTTAAAAATAGATTTTCATATACCTGCAAAATACTTATTATCAACTCTCATCACTGTGGGTCAGAACGTAGCAATACAAGGCAGCAGTATTCCATGGGAACATACCCAAAAGAAATCGACCTTATAGATATCACATACTTACACGGACTAAAAATGATGGAAATTAACAATTTCATTCTATACACTTGTACCAAACTGCAGTTTAGAAGCATCACTTAGGAGGCAATCTTTTACACTACTTAGTAAAATTGACACCCCTGAAGAAACACTGTTCTTGGTTAAAATCACAGACCTATTTAGAGATTTTAGACATGAAGGCCTGGGGGAAAACCCCATCCCAACTGAACCAACATAGAAAAGTGCACCAAAAAAAAGTGCAGATTTTGGTTGTAGCTTTTTCTTTCCCCTGGTTACTACTGCATTACATGTAGCCAAGCCTACTACATGTAGTTGAATGGCTCAGAAAGTTGATATGCCAAGTGGAGAACACCAAGGCACATTTTTATCCTGGCTGAATATTTCTTTTTGCCCTAACACACAGGTGTATCCTAGAGAACTATGAAGTCCCATTTTTCAAGAAGCATACCATTTACATGTTATATAAGCAGGACAGAAAAAGGTGTCTCCATGGAATCTGGGAAGGATTACAGCAAGGAAGCACACTAAAAAGCAACTTCAGCATGCCTTTGACAAGAAGGGAACAAACTGACTGCAAGATTCCCATGCTGGGACTCCAAAGAGAATTTTGGACTCTGAATTGAGAATTGCTGGACTCTGTCTGCCTTCTGCCTGAGAAAATTCTGAGCCCAGTGAATAGTGCAAGTAGAGCCAGCTGTTCCAGTTCTGTGCACAGCAGGAAAGATGAGCTGCTTGTTCTGCTGTTCTCCTCCACCATGCAGTGATACACATGATATAGTTTATCTGTCATCTATACACTGTTCTCATTAGGTTACAAGTTCCCTATTGCTGGTTTGCAACTACTGAGATGTTTGGTCCTGTAAGTTGTTCAAAGCTGCTTTAAACAAATATATTTTAAGAAGCAGACATCTATGCTCTGTGACTTAGCTATGAAACAGACCCAACTTTGTGTGTTGGGCTGAATGTATTCCATATGCCTTAATATTTATGTAAGAAATATTTTTCACCGTAGAAAATACATTTAGAACAGTTATCTGCAACACTTTGTTTTTACAGAAGGTAGACGTTTCTCAAGAGAAACAACTGTATCATTCACTAGAAGTTAACTTCCATTCCAGTATACTTTTATGTACCTCATATGTAGTTGTCATGGAAGGCTTGTACGACACATGATTCGCTCTTCTTAGCTCCTTGATAGTTTCTGCAGGCATTGATTTAGAGAAGCCCAAACCACTCCATGTATTTGTTGGAGTTCTCACTTCTGTTACAACTGGCTTCTTTAACATAGCTGAAAATACAGACACAAATCAGTAAATCTCAGTCTTAGTAAAGGTACTAAGAGGATAATACTGAAGTGATGTTTGCTAATGGCCTGAGCCCAGCAAACCCTAAACACATCCACTTGCTACACAGCTTGAATCCTACCCTTCCTTAAAGCAATGTACTCTGCCAAAAGATAGTTAAATCCCACAGGGCTACATGGAAGCCAAAAGAATCCTATCTGTTTCAAAGAGAGGAGCTTCTGTTTTCCTTTTAGTGGACGGGTAATTTGGTTTATTTTATAACAAGGTCAAAGATATGGTTAAGTCCCTTACCAATTCTACACCTTAATTTATCCCTGAAATAAGAGGCCATTTAGCTGATATGGCAAACAGCTGAACGTTTAATTTGCATCCAAATAAAGCCAAGTGTTAGCACAATAAGCTCTCTGAAAACCATATTGATCATTTGCATATGGATGTACTTACTTATACTGTATTTTATACTAGGTTGGTATTAAGAAATTTTTTTAACAAAGCTAATATACAAATGTTTCACTATCACTTTCAGATTTTATTAAAAATCAGATTACAGAACTGAAACTTCAGGAAATCATTTCATCTACATCCTAACAAACTTGTCAGAAGTCACTGTTCATCCACATACCTTTGGTTGCTAGTAGTTTCTTCTGCTCATAGTCAAATGCCTAAAAATTAAACATGCAGAAGGTAATTTAATTGCCATTCTAACTAAATGTCACTCCAGTACTCATCTCTGTGAAAACAAAGGTTTTCCAAGTGGCCATTGAATATATCCAGGAGAAACCTGAAATACTGCACAATAATTTAATGGTAGCCCAGTTAGAGTCTTAGTTACTTGAAGTGTTCACTCAAACATAGATAAAGATTTTAAATAACTATCTGATTTCCACATGACTGAGGCTACAGCAGTATAAATGCTGTATTAGCCTGAAGTATTGCATTCTCTACTGAAAATAACTAAAGGAATAACTGAGGAAAAGGGCTGCAAAATATTAGTCTGCCTCTTGTTCCACTACTCTATACAGTCTGGTTATGCCCACACTTCAAGAGATCTATTCTGAAAATAACCCTGTTACTGCTGCCTGACAAACAGTCAAAGGCATCTCCTCTTCCTCTGGGGAGATTTGCAGTAACATGGCAGTAGTTTATATTTGTAGGCTGTAATTAACCACGCTGTCACCGTACATGAAAAGTTGTAACATGCATTTTGTAGCTATAATTCTCTCCGAGCGACAATGGAAGATTTCTAACAGGCAAATGATGCTTGTGGAGACAAATACAGCCACACAATTTTCTGTACTTAAATTTTTCTTACTCAAGAGCAGCATAAGAGCTTATCTGTTTCCATGATTTTTCACTGACAACCCACTGTTCAGTGGAGACAGCTGATGTCTTGGCTGTGACTACTCTTACTGAACTGGTAATGCCAATTCAGTCTCCAGTCCCCAGCCACCTCTGCATTCTACGGTAACTTCACTCTGCAATCACAAGATTTCCACCTGCTTGCCTTCATTCAGGCAGACCTACCTGCATATTGACAAAGGAGGGCTGCGGAGCCAGGCGCGCTCTCTCCGAGTTCTGCTGCGCAGCCGCCGCTCGCTCGGCCGCCCGCTCGCTGCCCGGGGCCTTCTTATCAGCCACGGGGCTCTCCGGGCTCAGCTCGGCCTCTGAGAGCAGCCTGTCCGCGGTGCTGCGGGGACAAACGCACGGGGTTAGCCTTGGGCTGCCTCTTCACCCGCAGGGAGCCTTCAGTGAGGCTCTGCTAACTGAGCTGTACCCTGAGAAGCCTGGCAGCCAAGTTCAAGACACGTCTGTACACTAAGATCTCAGCGTTTCTAGCAATATTTCCAAATGTTTCAGCTCTCCTGTACCTTTTTCTCTGTCAGTGAAGGAAAGCAAGTGTTCCTCCTTCCTTCTACACCTCCAGATAGGAGGTATAGCTTATACATTCAGTTTTGAGCTGTCTGGTATCTGGAATTATCGCATGCAACCCTGCACAGTGTGATTTCCTGTTTAGCCTTGCTTAGACCAGCAGTTCTAATAGAGTCATAGTTGTAAGAAAGAAAGACTATAATAGGGACTAAGAAAGCTGACATAGGTCCTACTTGTTTTCACAGCTTCAATAACTGCAGCCCTACATGCCTACATGACCACTTGGTGCAATGTTTTTTTTTTCTAAACTCGTCCACATTTTAGGGCTACTCTAGAACAGTATAAACTCTTACTTTCAAAAGTGATCATGTTTTAGAAGCTGTAAACTACTACCTCCGAGGAAATCGTGAGCACTATGTCCTCAACAAAAAGAACAAAATCAAATTTGGTTAGCAGGATTCCTCAGATTTTTAAACTGTGAAAGCAGAATTAAATATGTATCATAGCCTTAATAGCGTAAATAAATGAAGCAAAAGAAAACACATGTCTCAAAAGAGTGGTGATAAACAGTTCCCAAACAAACAGTGAGAACACGAGCACATTGGACAAAAACAGTGCCTTAAGAACAAAACCTGTGTTGCCAAGATGTATTATGACTCAAACAAGCTTTCCCCACTGCTGGGTCACTAAAGAGCCAACCCAATCAAAATCATCACAGAGACAAGTGTTTGCGATCATGCTGCTATGCCCTGAACACAGCTTTCCTAGGAAGAAAACAGCATCAGGTACACACAAAAGGAAAAAGCTGTCAGAAAGTATTCTCTAAGCAATCAATAAAGAAGGAAAGTGGAAAAGTGTATACTTCAGAAATAGGTAATGAAAGTTCCTCTGACAAGGAGGATTCCCATTATTTTGTGGAAGAGGAAAGACACTCTTTAAACCCAAAGACAAACAGGATGAACAAAAAGCATTCAAAGTCTGCAGTTACCAGACAAACAGGGGGCTATCTTACTGCCTAACGTGATGGAAAATCAAGGCCAAATTAAATCAGTTCTTTGAGTATCTTATGACTGAGCCACCCCTTCTGTGTACAAAAACGTGTGAAGTTATTTTGTGTTGTTCAAGTTCCACTGATCGGTGTTTATACACTCGGCTTACTGTAAGTGGGAGTTTTTGGTGCCTTGCAGTAATTCCACCGTTTGTCTTTTGGCACAGGCCTGCTTGGAAGAGCTCAACATCTGCTTCAGGTCACTGGTGTTGGCTGAGTGGGACGGACTCCGAGGCATGCCCACTTCTACAAAAGCATCATTGCAACCTATGGGGCCGACAAAAGGAGAGGTAAACAACTGCCCTGCTGTGTTCTAGGGAGCTTTCTGAGGAATGATAGCTATGGGAAAAAAACTCCTCTTCCTCCCTACAGGACTGTATTCAGAGATAGCTATTTGGTCAAAGTTAAGCAGTCAAGATGTACAAGTTCAAATGCACAAAAATGGTGTCAATATTCACATATATAGTAGTCACACACAGTCAGTATTTTCTTTCTTTGAATATTTATTTTAAGTAATATTAATTAATAACAAATGTGAAGACTGACAATTCAAAGTGACTGAGTATTCTGAAGAAATTTGATTTTATACCCAGTATTAATAGACTTTGCCAGGTGCTCAGGTAACTTCTCCTGGAATAAGAGCTCCCCATGCTTTATGTTCAAATATCTTTAGAACATGTTTTTAGAAATATTTATCACCATAAATTGGCAATGTACCTTTTATTCAAATCAGCATTTCAAATGACCACAACCTTAAATAAGAGATCATCTCCTTGATCACTATTGACAAGGGAAACAAGGCCTTTACACAGATTTGCTCAAGTTGAAGTGGAGCTGGCTTTCCCCCTCTCCAAGAATGATAGGGACAGTTAAGTGCTTTAGCTTCTAAAGGAAGCATAACTGAAATGCTGTTGCAAAACACACAGAATTGTTTCACGGTGTCATCTAGGTTTGATCTTCACAATTTTCTACAAAAAAAACTCCCAGTGACATCATTTATTTTTGTTAAAAAGCAAAAATAAAACATCATTGAAACCAGCAGAGTTTAGTTAAAGTGCTGTAAAAAATACTGAAATTCTCATAGGTTATCCCCCTCTGCTCCTCGGAAATAAATAATGTTGCAAGTACAGTTATGTTGATTAAAGGTGTTTCTATCAACAGTTCAGCTCAGTTACTACAGATTCTATTTACTTTCCTTGACAATGAATATGGGACATCCAGCAATATTTTCCTTAACATGGTTGCGAAACCAATTCAGAGAGAATAGAGTTGCATTTTTGTATCATGAACTGTACACAGACTGTACAAACACTACCAGACAAAGGAACACAATGTCAAAATCTCACCTTCTTCACTATTTGCCTTGGCAGCCACTTGTTCTGAGGCACCATGAGCACTTGTTTGCCTTACTCCATCACTGTGGTTTGTGCTCAACACGTTTTCTCCCAGCGATGTGGCAGACAGTGCAGGGTACTTGATATTTGAGGCCTAAAAAGATTGTCACAAAACACTGAAGTGATTTTTATGCTTAAGGAAATAGTTTCAATATTTCCCCTTTCTACCTGTGCAGGAGAATGAGAAATTCAATCCTGGTACAGCAGAACAGTATGTTCGAATGTTCTGTTTCTCAATCTTTGAGTCATATTCAAAACCACTGCTGTGTATTTTTAAACTTAGAAGCTTTATAACTCTACTAATACAGCTAGTTTTCTCTTTCAGCTTTTCTTAGGAGAGGTCTAGGACAAAGAAATTGGATTCTCCAGTAAAGTATCACTTACCTTTACATGACCATTTAAAGAAGGTGAACCTTTTTTACTTTCTGATTGCATGCCATTAATGTGGACTTCAACAGGAGTCAAGCCTGGTGGTGGAGATGGAGTGTTTTGACCATAATTAGGCACTCCAGACAGCAGAATACTAGTTAGGGTTGCTTGGGCAGTGGATGGTATCATTAGGTGTGGAATAGCAGAAAAACCTGTAACAAAATTAGGTTATGTTCTGATTAAGTGTCTCACTTAACTTGCTCAGGCATTACACACACTACTTCATCTAAATCTTTATGTAGCTATGATACATTACTAAAAAGTTTCCATTAGAATTGCATGCCAAAACTATAATGCTTTATCTGGGTAGGTTAACTTTGTTTTCTACATAAAACACTGCCTGTGACAGCATGTCATATATTAAGTTATAACCTTAAATTTGCATATTTATTCATCCTAAGTGTAGGGATTAAGGTTCCAAAGAACTAATTCATCTCAACTTGTCAGCTGCAATTCTAGTGACTTGGTGTTGCACAGTCCATTTAATTCACATTAAACTTCCACCGACCTGTGGTGTTGGTGTTAGCGAGAGATGTTGCCCACAATGTGGGACTAGGCGTGCCTGAACTTGGACTCTGCAAAGGGCTCACAGAGCTATTGAGGGCATTCAACAGAGAGTTTGGAGCAGTTGAGGTGTTGACTGACAGGGCTGTTGGACCTAAAAGGCCTGCAAAAAATTATGCAAGTGAATATTTAGTTTAGACCTACAGGAAAGCATTTTTCACAAAAAGCACCAATTGAAAATTAAAAAACAAACAAACCCCCGGGTAATTTGCACCAGCCTGTATTTCACAAACCAATTTTAACATTAAACCTGCTGTTCATTTGGTGCACATTAAGAGCACATTAAGAATTCTTGTTCTTAAACTAGGCATCATATAACCAAGAAGAACTGGACCATCTTTTATGCCCTTACACTGGACCCTAACTCTCATCATAACAGAGTCTGCACTGGCTGCTTCTCAGCCCCGGCATCCCTTTGTATCCCCTCTGCTGCTTCTGATGGTTTGTTTCAAAGCAGCATCACAGAGACAAGAAAGCAACTGTGCTGCACACCACCTCGCTTTCATTTCACACAATAACCTTTTCCTCAGAAGCTCCTGTGAATCAACCACTACTTGCACACTAGAAACGATTCAATTTCTTTTTGCACCTGCAATACAGGCTGCAAATGATCCCCCAAATGCATTGATCACTCCCAAAACTTTCCTCTAAACCAGCTCTTCGTGTAAGAGCATTCACAAAGCAGCTCAGCACTACACATTGAAAAGGTAAAAAGCCCAAACCTACAAAGTGCAGCATGACAGGAACAGTCACAGAAGCAGCATTAAAAATCACAGTCAAATGGCATAAACACTTTCTCCTGTGTGACCTGAGGGAAGCAAGTGAGATGCAGCTACAGAGCACTCCTGCATGGCAGGTCACAAGGGACAGTGCATGATTCCTTTACTCAAAACACACATCTGGTCCTTTTTTCTAGTACAAGTGAATTAAGTTTAAAACAACACTCTATAAAAGAAAATACAAACATAATGAATGCATACCAAGCCCAGTGAGTCCCAGTCCTGCTGAGGACAAAATATCCAAACCAGGACAAGACAGACCAACGGGGCATGAGACAGTAGAGGGATTTGATACTATGGTGACTCCGCTACTTTCAAGTCCCAAGAGACATTTCCGTGCCTCGTACATATTTAAGGCATTTCGTTCAACGCTTTTTACAATCACAGACTGCAGGGAAAGAAAACAACACAAAAAAAGGAAAACCAGTGAGTAACACTTCTCCTTAACACAGGTAATTCTTCTTCATACCCCTGCATGGCTAGCACCACAGCAGTGTGAGACAGCATGAGCTAACATCCATTAGCAACTATTTAAATTCAGGGGTCTGAAGTTCAGGAGAGTGAGACTAGGGATTTCATAAGGATTTGCAATGAGAATGATTTCTCTAAGAAAATTCATTACTGTAGTACCTTGGTGCTACTTGGTAGACCAAATGTTAAGCACCTCAAGAGCTAGGTAAGTGAATCAATAATTAGTATCTTCTTTTACCTGAGCTTTATACCTTGAAGTGGACAAAAACCCAGTTGTTCATATTAAATTTACCTATTAAATTCATAGCTGTCTGAGAATAAGGTAATAAGTTTCTGAAAAATTAAATTACAAAACCTCACTGCTTCTTGTACATCTTCTACAGGATGTTACTTTGTATTGTATATCCCTACATAGGGAAGCTCACATATTGACACAATGGAATGATCATTTAAAATTTTAAAACTTATGCCTGCTTTGACATTTTATACACCACAGAGAACTGCAAGAGTCCCTTGTCCATACTGGCCTAAATATTTTACAATAAACCCCTCCCACTGCCTTTATCAATATATTCTATACAAAAGCTAATTTCTTTATTATTAATCATTTAATGACTGTAAAATCACCCTAAGTAGAGCTGCTGGATCGTTTCAACTGATATTTCAAGCAGAAAATACATATGGCTTCCACAAGTTTATGATCCATTAAACTGGGGGGGGAACAGCACACATCAACTCATCATCTCTAAAACTTTGTCGTGAAAGCCTAGAAGGAAAATATTAAGCTTTGCACAAACCTTGCTTGGTTGTTTTGGCTTAGGCTTAATGCTTATGAAGACATCTAACTGCTCCATCAGCTGTGTTATAAACTGTGGTTCTACTTCAATTTCTTCCTTCATATCAAACATAAGCACAAGGGGAAGGCAGCCCTGAAAAGAAAGGCACAAAAAATTCCTGATACTTGTAACTGGCCATTTTCCCTTAAAAATGGTAGCAATAAACTGAACTATAGACATTGTAATATTTACACATAATGATGTAAGGAAATTTCTGAAAGCTCAGAAAAAACAGCAAGGATGAAATTTGAGGGAAAGTAATTTCCTTGTGTGCAAGAACACAGGTCTATCTTCCTGTCCTGGGACTCTGAACAAAGAGTTGGGTAGCACAAGGGTGAAATGATTTATTGAGTATCTGAAATTCTGATCAGTACAGCCTTGTCAGGAAATGATGGCAGGACACCCATACTAAAAGTCTCCCATTAAACAGTTTGAAATAAAGAAAAAACACTTATAAAAAATCTCTAAGTCACCATTGCCTAAGTCTTAACTTTTACCTTTCTCTCCCCCATTTTAGATCAGCTACGTAAATATTTTCTAGGGATATGGATAACATCTGTAACACACTTGAAATACTAAAGCTTTAGAGTAAAAACTCCAGAAACTGAATGGTCCAGTCCTCACAGATTCTGTCCCTCAATATTCACATATATGAAAAATGTGTACGTATGTTAGTACTAAAATAATGGCTAAAGACTCCTGTGAAGTTTAAAGACCAACTCCCAAAATCTCTACAAATAATGATATTCACCATCAGAGTTATTTTTATAAAAGGTCTTAGAGTTGTAGCTATGGTACTATAAAGAATGTAAGACATCAAAATAAGTAATTATTTCCTATGGTTTCTCAATTTCATTGAACACTTGCCTACATGGGAACTAAGGAATTCCTGACATTTTCCCTCAAAAGGAAACTATTTATCTGACAAACACAGAAAAGACAGGTTGGCAAAATAAAACATAACCCATCATTCAACACCCACAGAATATTTCAGAAATCTGCCTCTACTGAGAGGCATATTGTTATTGTAAATTTAAATGACTTACATTGCATTTCCATTACCAAGCTTATTTTTTAAGTCATGTTACCAGAGATTACAAATATTTTTAATAACTACAAACACTGACAAAACCCTGACAAAAACTGAATCAACTGTTTGCAGTGTGAATAGCAATCCTTCCTCTCTAAGGCTAATTTACACATGACTGGTAAATACATGCAGAGCAAGCATATTTTCTATGAGCCGGCAATTTTTCCCATGCAAGCTTCACTGAAAGTATTTACCATGAGATATTGCCTGGCAAGACAGACAGACTCAATTGTGCCCTGGAGGTAGACAGTGGATTTCTTCTGTGGGTTACTAGGGTCAGGGAAGTGGATCTGAGCACCAGTCCTCTGCATGATATGTTTGATGTTGCTGCCATTCCGACCCATCATAAACAGATGATGCTGCGCTGCGATGTCCAGCTGTGTGCTCACAGGGATGGCAGAGGCCAGGCTCCCAGCCAGGTGCTCCAAGAGCATGGCTGTTCCTTCCTGGGGGAAATGGGAGAAAGCAGTGACACAGTGCTCACAGGCACACAAAGAGATCACAGACTGCTTCCTTTCTTGTCATGCACTCCACAGGCAAAATAAGGAAACACTGCTGGGTTTAAAACCACAATTGATTTGTTAAAGGTAACAAGTGCACTAAACTTTGCCAACTACTCCCATTTCATGACCAAATGCAGCATTTAATTGCCACTCTGTAACAGGCAGTAAGACAATGCCATATGGTTTGGTCTCAACAGACCTTTTGTGGCCACAAAGGCAGTCAGAAAGAGAACAGAGATTAATCTGGGTAGGTGCTAGCTACTACTGCTAGCAAAACTTGCCTCTTGGTGTTGGGCTCAGATATTCTTACTGGCTTGAGACACACCCATCTGGGGCCATACCAATCTCTCCTACTGCCAGTTCCTAACAAGAACACTTTTACAATTTATTAAGATGAACAGGCTCCTGGCAGTTCCTTGACTTGGCTGTCAAATTCACACCTCCAAGTGCTGGATCCAGTTTTATTGACTGATAGGGCAACTTTCAAGGTTATATATTTTTGTGCAGGTTGCGAAGAGCTCAGCATGAACAATTTGAGACAGGAGGTGTATTTTTTGGTTCTTGTTTGCACTGTTTTTGAACTGAAAGATGGGTAAGATCAGCACATATTCCAGAACTGCTGAAAACCTGAACAAGCGTGCAGAAGGTGAACACTGGATTAAAACCTTACCACCAACGATGCTAAATCCTAAACTTAAAACTCTTTTCTGCATTTTTACACTTCACCTATACAAGTTAAGCACAGGAAAAGATTCAAACCCTCAGGGTTTGCAAGTGATGATACGGTAACGTGCTGATGAGGCAAGATATACCACCTTAGACATAAATTATAAATATATGACATTCAGAAACCTTCTTAAGGGCAGAGATTACCTTCACAGCACTAGTGTTGTTTTGTGACCCTCTGACAATGACTGTAGCACCATACATTCGAGAGCGTTGTTTGAAGGAAACTGAAATGTTATACGTCTGACAAACGTGCTGGATGGCCGGAGAATTAGGATCTGGGATGGGTTGGAGAATTCCAGCAATAGGCAATTCAAACATGAGTACCAATGGAAGCAGCTCCTACAACAATAATGAAGAGGAGATATGGAAAACCAGATGCACACTCAAATTACAACAATTTTACTCCTCCATCATAATGTACTGGTCAGTGATGATTTAACTGAGAAAACACATCCTCTGCCCAGAGTTCATGGATAAAAATATACTTTCACTTGGAAAAAGGCACCTCTTTTTCCAGGAATACTAGAGTGGGGTTTTTTTGCAGAGGCTTTTTTGAGTTTTGTTTGGTTGATTTTTTATTTTCTCCAAAATAGCAGGAGCATTTGGAATAAAGTTGTGTGACACGTCTGGCTCAAAAATTGCTGTAAGCTTTTGGTAATTTATTTGATTTTTCATTATCCGTGCCAAAACAGACACAAGAGTTGAAACTAAAAGGGAAAGATAGAAAATAGCTACAAGTGGAGAATGACACTGAATTATTTACACAAACTATACATGAAAATGGTTAAAATGTGAGAAGCAGAAATTGCCTTTCCCAAGTCACAGATTCACACAGGATTCCTTAGCTTCCACAGGCCATCTGTGGTGGGCAAGTTAAGATGTAATTTTCCACACAGTATGGAATTAATTTACATCTTGCTTAGAGTGTAGACTTTGTGTTCAAGACCCACTTTGGGCCAGTTAAAAATTTGGCCAGAATGTGAATCACTGTTATAATACCCTCGGTATATTTCTCATTTGGACACTCACATTTGTTCCTACATTTCTGCTGTCACCAAACTGAGGCAGACAACTCTAGGGTTCTCAAAATTATGCACTTTTTTCCCAGACAGGTGTTTTTAAGGGGACACTACACTGAGCTAGAGCATTACCCGAATTCTGACTCTTGCAGACTCCACTCCAGCTGGCTGTCCTGCAATAGACACCTGGAAGAGCAAGAAGAGGAAAAACATTGGACCATATTTCCAAGTGAGGCATGGAAAAGTTATTCAGATAGCTGTGCTCTCCTTAAAAAAAAAAAAATCAACATTTCACACCTGCTGGCATCCTAATTGTTCTCTAAACAGCAGCTGAGAACTATAGCTAACACTAAAAAATGTTACAGCATCTTAGGTTATATATATGTAAGCAACTAAAAAAAAAGATACATAAAAAAGTACAGTGGTTTAGGTTAAATAATGGAAATACTACTGTATACATGTGCTCAATGCTAATATTCAGACAACAGCAGATTTTCTTCAATGTTTTGAAATTACTGCATTTTGTTTGGCAGCCATTAGGATTCAAAAGTGGGAATTTTAAGTACAAGGATGAGAGACTGGAAAGTAAACATTCCACCAATATTAGCACTAGAAAAGATGTACAATTCAGGCTTAATGATTTATTCTAATGGAGTTGAACTCTTACAATAGGACATTCATTTCTGCTGGCTATTTGCTAAGTTTAGTCTTCAACAAAGTTACACCATAAGCAAAAAGCACCAAAAAAAAAAAAATCTATCAATATGCTAAATAAGCCATTGTGTTGAACCAAAAAAAAAATCACAAAAGCAGATTTTTTCATACCACTTCTCTACCATTCACACTAAGTTGCTGACTTCTGTATGTGCAAAGTAATTTTAGCTTAAAAAAATTAAAATGATTCATGAGCCATCACAAATTATTTCCATCTGTTTTTAAAGATTTGCTCACTTAGGAAGCCCTGTACTTTCCACACAGTATAAATACCAAAATTCCATTTCCCTGAACATGAACACACCATCCCCAAAAAACCCATATTGATGAGAGAAGTTTAGAAATGTTCTGTACTCTCAGGAGTACAAAATGAGCTCAGTATTAAACAACACTTACTTGGTTGCTTTTCTCTGCTTGATTATTCCTATTTGAGTCTGGAAAATGGATATGGCATCCCGTTTCCTCCATCACTTTTTTAATATTATTGCCACCTTTACCTATCACATGAGAATGTTCTGTATGTGAGACATCCATCTTCAACGTTACCCGATTGCTCTGGAAATCAAGTAGCCACAGTTAGACTTGGTCACAGCAGAACCCGAGTATTTAAGTTTTTAAGAGTAATGTAACTTCAAGAATGACATCAAACTTGTATTTCCAAAGTATTTTTGCTATTACTTAACTTCTACTTAAGGATGTTGTTTTTAATAGGCATCAGTTGGGTGTTAATTTGGTCTTGTTTTCTTTATAGTGAGGAAATAGTGGAAATAAATACCCATCCTCAAAAAATGACTAAGGCTTTTAAAACACCCCTGAACTTTCATCAACTGTGACTTAAGTGTCCTTTTGCAATTTATTCTAACTTCTTTTAATTCTGTGTTCTTTCCATTGAAGTCATGCACCCATTTGATCTGAAAGGATCACAATATGAAGACTTTGCAAATCAAAGCCATGGGACCATGTGTAACAGCGTTTCTTTCTTAAACAACTTTTTTTGGTACATTAATTTTTAAAATACACAACCATTGCCTACAACTATTCTTAAAAGCTCTATTGTTAACAGCTCATAAGAATGTTAATAGTAGTTCAAAAAGTGGTGCTTATCACTCGAGTGTTCCTTTTGGCAATCTGCTCAGAGAGTCAGGAAAGTGCCACACAAGTACACAGGAGCCACACACACTGCCCCAAAAGAGCTGCTGATGAACGGAAATAGTATCTGATGAACAGAAGAGACCCCAGGCAAAACTCTGCATGTTTTAGAAATTCTGGTCCTGATGTTTCAGACTGCAAGAATAGAGTAACAGTTAACATAAAACAGCATAAATGCTCCAAAATCAAATTTCAAACAGAAACCAAATTTTAGGTTCTCTGAAGTGGTTGCATAATCTATTGCTTGCAGTGAAGTTGTATTTCAGATTGTGAAGTAAAACCCCAATGCAATGAACAAATCACTAATGCTTTCAGCCATATGGCTGGAAATATTATTTCTATATAATTCAGATCTGGAAAAGCTGCTTCAAGCAAGTAATTTTCTTGCAAAACGCTTAAATATGTGGGTATACACCAATATCAACATCTGCAAGGCATTTATTGGAGACTGTGCTTCAGAGTGCCCATAAATACCTTCTCTTGAAATGTGTCCATTAAAGAGATCAATGTCACCACAAAATTAGGGGCTAAGGTGTCATTCTAAGAAAGGTTTCTTACTTTTGTGTCCAAGACAGACATGATTTTCTCTTTTGCTTCTTTAACGTTTTCTTTTTTTCCAGAAACTTTAATATGGGGATCTATAAAAGAAATAAACTTGTAAGAAAAATACAGTACAGTATCTACAAAAAAATTTCCTCACCGCTCAAATAAATTTGAGCCCATTATTTATAATGCACCGATAAACTGTACCACCAAGCCTCTGGGATTCAGCTGAAGACCAAAATGTCTTATTCCATCCCTTCAGCCCCACAATTAGGATTACCAGATGAATTTATTGAACATGAGGACCAACTTAAAATAAATAGAAATCCAGTTCCAAATGTATATCACAATATCATAACTATTATCTGCAATGCAATTACACAGCTAAGCCACCACATCTTCTCAAACCAAAAGTAACAGCAGGGAACTCAAAACTTTTTGGCAGCCCACCAAACTCAAACCCTCCCTCATCATAATTTTGTTACACTTAGTCTATACCAATATTTTTTGCAGTTTTAACCTGGCACTAAATGTGTCTCCACCCAAAGTTTTCTGATTGCAGTTACCAAATTAAATTTAAATGACACGTTATTAAAGCAAATTGCTGAAGTTCAAGAACATAAATTAGGAACACCAGCTGATGGTGAGTTTTGCCCAGTGAAATCTAAAATATTGATTCTACAGTCCACTTGGTTTACATGATAATTTTCAGACCACTGCCCTTAAACAACACAAGGTGCTGGGCTGAGCTAGCAGGTGCAGTTCTGCATCCCATAATATACACCCGGTCAGAGAGTACAGACCCGATTTTGGAACTAAATCAAGCAACAATTACTCCAAGTGGGAAAATTACACATCAGCCAGTTTAGCAGCACCATCTGGTGTCCAGCAGCACAAAGTGCCACAGCTCAAAATTACCATCAAAACATTAAATGTTCATTTACAACAAACAAAGCAATGCCCAACTACCACCCACACTGCTCATTGTTAGAAACAAGGGTATGATATTGCAGGTTGTGCCTCCTTCCCCTGTTCTTGAGCCCTCTCCCCTTTTGCAGTGCCTTTTTCTCCTGTGATACACTGGACTGTTCTTAAAAACAAACATCTCAACCCTCTTCTGACTCTTGAATTAATGTAATTCATTATGCTAGACAAACACATACATCCTAGGGAATATAAAAATAAATATATTCTCAATGGCAGGAGAAAACAGCTGTAACACAACATATCTGCCTTTCCCATCATCTCAATGATTGAAATCACTTCCCTGCTAAAGAAATGTGAAATAACACAACTTTAGGCTGTAAATCTGTTCTATTCAATTGAAAATTGAAACTTTAAGTCATGCCTGGATACTCTTTTCATTCCAACAGTAAAAATAAGCCTCTAGTCTTTATCACTGAGAGGTTCTGAGCACATTCAGCTGGGGATACAGAAACACCGAAGGAACACAGGACTCACTGCCAAGTTTCATGAAAGTCAAGAAAAATGCAGCATTTTGAGATCTGAGAAACAGATATATTTTGTTTCTTGAAGTGGAAAAATCGTAGTCACAAAAATATGGTATGCACACAGAACCTACAGAAGCTTCAAAAATCTGCTGCCTCAGCCTTTCACAATGGAGCAAAGTCAAACAAAAACCCAACAAAACAGGCTTCAGGGCAAATTTTCTTTTCTTTTTTTAAGTTGACAGGAAGCCATGTGGTTCTAATGCATTTAAGTTGTGGATGATATTTGAAGTGGATGTCACAGTCAGAAATTCCCAGAAGCAGATTCTAGCACACTGTGTGTGCTCCAAGTGCTCTTCAGACGCAACCAGGAAAAACACAAGCCAGCCCATCACCACCACTGTGGAGCTCATTTTTACCTATTTGCAAACATTGTATTTAAATACACATTTGATTATATGTCAGAAAATGATCTGAAATCAAGCCTGGCCTCCTATTAGTACCAAAGGAGATTACTATAATTCCATAATATTATTTGCTTACTCATGAGTGAAAATACAGTTTAGAATACCTATTTTTTTCCATTTCTCATCTCAGCTGGACTCCTCTTTCCTGTTGATACTGACAGCTTAAGCCAAACATCCTGTATTTCTACACTTGTTTGTTCTTTTAACATGAAAAAAGCTCAATTGCTCAGCTTAAAAATAAAACCAAAGAAGAACCCACAAAGCAAAAGAAGCACTGATGCCAGTGACAATTCTAGAATATGCTACCAAATCTTTCAAAATTGGTCTGAAGTACCCTCTCCTTAATTGACTTCTTCTCAAGGAGACAGTGGTTGGAAATGGATATGAAGCAGGTCAGTTTAAGTCAAAAATTCATTCTTTGAGAGTTGTTCACTCTTTCCTTCCATGAAACACTATTTAAACACAACATCCTCATCAAATTTTGCCTGAAAAGAGTTACTTGTAACCACAAGACTTTGAAGTGTTTGAATTGGCCTTTCAAGAGTTGAAAGCACATTAAAACTATGTATGATGTACAGGAAAACTCACAGGTACCCAAATAACAATCAACAAACAGATCATTTCAGGAATCAATTAAGAATTCAGAGAGAATTAGATCATAATAATCTGTGTATTAGAGAAACAAAATTTCTTAATATAGCTGTGGAATCAAATAACTGGTTTCCTTTGCAGCTGATTCCATGGATTAACAGTTACATTTAATTTAGGAAAAAAATCCTACCCTGTCTTAGGCACTAAGACAAAAATGTTGGTTGGCAAAAATCTTGGTTGGATAAAGCTCTACATTTAATACTTGAAATACCTACAGGTGCGATGGCAGCTGTCAGAGCCCCCAGAAATACCCATGGCACTCTCAGAAGTGGGAAGACGACTGTCAGGCACAAAATTGTACCAAGTGTGATGCATGGCTGGCACTGACAGTGCAGACAAGCACAAACCTGCATTCCAGTCCTTACTGCCACTGATCCATGTGGCCACGGCTGGGAGGAAACCACCCCTGAACCAGGCCAGCAACTCCCCTGGCTGGGGCCACAGCCATGCCACTGCTGCCCAGGTGATGCTAAGTCACCCCTCATCCCTAAGGAACACGGGGCTTGATACCTGTTTCTGATGCCCTAGTTTTAGCTTTTCTATTTTTCAGATTCTGTGCTGCTTTAGTGTGTGGGTCTGAGCTTCATATCAGGGGATGGGGAGCTCTCTGCACAGAGCAGGGAGACAAAACAATTCCTTCTCTAGCTGGGGACCAAGGACAAATGATCCAAATCTCAGGCCCAAGAGCACAAACAACGTGGGCTGAAGAGAGAAAAACAAGAAGGATGGGACTTGATAATCTAAAGCTGGAATTGGACAATGAACTCCAAGATGCAAATGGAGCAGAACTGATCAAAGTGCCAGAGCCCATGCCCGGTGTCCATTTTGTGCCCATTTTGGTTCATCTTGGGTGCAGCCCTGGCTGGGCTCTTGTGCTGCCCAAGGTGCATCCATTGAGGAAATCCTTTAAATAAATCCCTGCTTTAACTCTGTCTAGCCTCTGTTCTAGATCAGCCTTCACAAGGCACCAGTTCTACTGAGGGGAAAAAAAAACCACCTTTTTTTTTAAGCTCCTCAATATAACTGGGAGTATACTCCATATAAAACTAGAGAGAGCAAAGAGCAGGTGCCTACCATAAATAAAGACATGAGACACCAAAGCTTTGCAACTATTTGCAAACACAGAACAAAGGCTGCAGAAGAGGTCTGTGTGTTAGAAGCATATAAGGCTTTAACACTTCAAATAAATTGTAGTATAAGACCCTGGAAAAGGTTTTATAAAAGGTTTATAAAGGGTTTATAAAAAGATATTTTTTTCATAAGAAGCAACATTATTAGTGAATTGCAAACTGTTAAAAATGCCATTCTATAGTAATTAATCTTTTCCATCAATTTTGAAGGGCAGTCTATTTTCCTTTAGGAACTGAAAAGAAAAAAGTAATTTTAACAGGCCTCCCCCCTGCCCCACTCCCCAAGAATGGAGGAATATTTACATAGAATAGAAAGCTGAAGTTACACAACAGACACTGCTGGAAATGTTTCTCAACAGTCTTCATTTTGCCAGACTCCCGCCTTCAAGTGGTCTTTATTGCTCCTATCCTCAAATTCCCCACTCCACACTTTGGCAGAGTTTCACCTCCCCAGTCTTTGTCCACAGCTACACCAGCAAGCCTCCAGCTTTATTGCTACTATTGTGTGTGACACTTCAGTAAACAAAATAAAATTCCTCCAAGCAAGAGTACATTTGTGCCAGTGCAAATGGATCTACACCAACTTCTCCTAGGCAAGAAATATTTCAAATAATGAAACCATTTAACTGTGTAGGCCTCTGCTGAAATCCCAGCGTTACATTTAGTGTCTGGGGCAGCTCTTCAGACTACAGCTATGCATCCAGCTTGTTTACAGGATGAACAGCCTTAAGTTAAGTAACACAAATACCAAAATACCACTACCCTAAAAATAGCCAGACAACCGGGCAACACCAGGGCAGATGACAGTCATTCTTAACGAGTGGCTGATTAAGATCTGAATAGCCCCAGAGTATTACAGAACTTGAGCTATTCAAACAAAAAGACAAAAGAGACATAGCATTTTTAAGGGACAACTTATGAGTGTCTGTCCCAAAAGTACCAACAAAAACACAGTAAGCTATGTGAGAAGTTAAAAAAAAAATCAACAAATTAACAGATAGAAGTTGGTATGTTCTCATCTGAAAGGGCAAATACATTGATCAACAAGATAAAGAAACCTAGACCTATAAAACAAGTGAATGAAGCAAAAAGGTCAAATAAGGCTTCCTATTAATATGGAAAAAAGGATAATTAAATTGAAACAATTTATTTAACGCTCATAAATGAATTAGGAAATATTGTGTGTACAGTTTTAGGAGTGGCTATTCCCCCACCAAAGTAGATGATTGGTAACAACCAATAGAGACTTTAAATAGGCTCAAACTATTGCCATGGAAAGGCAACATTAAGGCTAAAAGCATGGAACAAATACTCAGGAGTAAGGGCACATGCAAAGGAGCACGATGGAATAAAAAAGTAAATTCATCACTTAGGCACTTCGTGCTATTGGCTTACCAGTTTAAAAGAACTCTTATCCTCTCTCCAGTACAACTCAAGGCACTCACTTCTACTCCCAGTGTCTAAACCACAGAAAAAGCTACTCGTCTATTAAGGCAGAAAGCAATAACCCATTTCCTACTGCAGACTTCTGAGTAGTCTCAGAGGTATCACTCAACAACATGCCTTTTTTTCATTTGGGGCTTGCCTTTTTTCTTGCTTTTTAGCTGAAATTAGACTGCAGCATCATTTTCTCTGAACGAGATTTCACCCAGCTAACTTGGGCATGATTAAAAGCCTACTCAGAGCATCATAAAACTCAACATGGGTTGCAAGCAATTAATGGTGTCTTCAGAGGAGACATGCCCTGAGGCTCTGGGCATTCTGGGGGATCTGTTTGTTGTGGACAAACAACTGATTATGAAATGTCCCTGGGAGGAGCTAGAGCCACTGCTGCCTATATGTGCGCACACATCTGAAAGACTCTTCGTCTTCTCTGCATTTTTTCACTCTTGGCTTTCCCCATTACTGGCACCTAACTCCAAACCATCTTTAGAAGAATTTCTGTTCAACTCAGGACATGAGAAGGAATGGGAAAAGGCAAACCCTTGTTGCACTGCTCCTGCACACTGTTCCCTCCATGGAAGGCAGTTGACCCGCAGCCCTTCACTCTGGGGACAGTTTGGTTGCTGCCATGCTGTCACCTGGGTGAGGAGCAGTAACTACCAGAGCCCTGCTTTTCAACCCCAACCCAGCTCTGTGATGTGCAGCCAGCAATGCCCTCCCCCCTTCTCTCCACCATTTACACACTTACATGCACAGGCAGACATACACAGATGTTCACGAAGCAGAGACTGAGTAACACACCAACCTTACACACACAGAAACCAGAAGAAATGCAGCATAGCATCTGGCAGAGCAGAGAAAAGAATGTTGTTTCTCAGAGATTTCAGTGTAACTCAAAAGGAAACGTCAATATCTGCAATAGGCTACTTAAAATGGCTCTTACAGTGAAATATCTGTTTGATGTAGCCTCACAAATTAAAAGAGATGAGATGCACTTATATATGAATCATAGGTGAATCCCACATTTGGATCTCCTAGCAACTTTGAAACATCCCAGCAGAACACTGAAAATTCATGTTCAGAATGCCCAGAATAGAGTGGAAAATAGCCAGAAACATCAGATAAGCTTTAAAAAATAGATTACCTGTACAACATTACGTTTGGAGAAAAACTATTGATGACTGGATTTCGGACCACTGACAGAGGAAATGAAGTTGAAAAGACTTCTCTTATAGCATAAGCAAAGAGGGAAGACTAGGAAGAGGTAACAGATCATATGGCAATTTAAATAGAAAAGTGACCAGATTTCAAGGGAGAAGGGGAAGGCCAAGGTGGAGAAGAAAACCTGAAAAGAAGAAATGAGAACGAATTAATTGTAATCACCAAGACACTCCAGTTATACAACTTCAGTTTACCACCACGATTAGCTTAAATTCCTTATTTTACTTGTAAAAAGAGCCATTAGGAACATTTTGCAAATACAGTCAGCCACAAAAAGGCACACACCATGCAGCCCTTCTGCTCCCTCTTGGGCAGTTGCTCTTCAGCCCAAGCAGCCACCCAAAGCAAGGCAATCTCTCAGCAGGACACAAAGCCTATTACGGTTTATTTTTTTCAGAACGGACCCAACAAATTCACAGTTCATGACTTAAGTGTCTGTTGCCATTGTATCTCAAAGCACAAACACAGAATCACAATGCCTAGGAAACAGAATAAGAAATGCAGAGAAGAAAAAAGCTATAGTATTGTAAGACCAGCTTAATAGAGGACCAAGACAACAGCCACAACATTTCTATCAGAAATAACACCACTTCACTTACTGTGTGCAGTGAAGATACCACAGTATCTTCACTGCACACAGACTCATACTCAGGGTTGCAATTGTGATACATAAGTCAGGAGATAATTTTAGTTTCTCACACACACATTCTCAAACAAGTCCTTGTGACTGCGTTTTTCTAAATAAAAAACATCATCTGACTTGTGAGCTTAAATTCACGCCTCAGGCTCAGCCTTCCTTGCAGTGCTCCCACATCCAATCCCTGGCTCCTGCTGCACCTTTTCATCAGTCTGATGGCTCTGACTGACTGCACCCCCCTGTGTGAGCTGGTTTGGACACAGCCACAGGAAGGATGAATTCTGTGGCTGGACCAGGAGGATGCAGTTATTCTGCAGCAAATATTAATGCACTATATAGGCCTGAGTGAGCAGGACGAAGAGACCTGTCCTCTCAGGAATCAGGATGGAATGAAATGTTATCACAAAGATAAGAACAGCTGCCTCCCAACAGGACATCAGACATCTGGTGACTAAAGCCAAAGGGAGCTCACAGAGTATTTTTGATCACCATTACAAATACTTTACCTTCCCTGCTCTAGTATCACACGCTGTGAAATGAATTTTTCCCAGGAAAGTTTTCCTTTCCCACATTATTAGATTTTTAGAGGTTATTTCAACTGTATTCCTGATGAACACAGTGAACAGGTCACATTTTCTGTTTGCTCTATTTTTTCTAAACAAAGAAAAATGGCAAGTCCAATAAAGAAACATCTAAACTGTCTTTTTAAGAGCTATTCAAGTATCAACAGCTGCATGAATTAGATGAAAATTATGATAATCCAGTCAAACTCTGGTCTAGGAGTCCTCAGGAACACTGATTCAAGGGCTTAGTAGGCTCTTACAAAAAAGAACGCCAGTACAAGCAGACAACTTTCACTGCCTAGCTTTTCTTCCCATGTACCAGACACTAATTACATTGCTTATAACAGATAGATACTAAATAAGAAAAAGTTCCTGAACTCTTTTTTGAAGCTGTAAGAAGTCTTTTTCTTAGACTGTGTTGGATCATTAATACACACCTATTTCTATATCTTGGGCTTCAAATTTGAAAGACCAACACATATTTCACAGTTATGATAATATTAAGGGTAGGAAATTTGACTCAAAAACTGCTATGTTATCAACAAGTTCTGCCACTGACTGAACATGACTATATCTTTAATTATTTTTTAGAAGCACAAGGTATACATTTTTTTCCAGCCAGCACAGCAATGTATTGGTTTTTTCCATGCACCACTACTGTTCAGGCTGCAGTCTCCAGGAAGAAAAAGGCAAACAGAGATAAGGAAAGTACAGTTTCCATCTCCCTTCTAAACCCACTAGGGATGCACCTAATCTACAAAAGCATTCTCCATCTAGTCACAATTGGTTCTGAATACTAAAACCTTCTAGATGCTTCTATACCAACAGTTTGTTATGTGAACACCAAATCACATTTTAATCACAGAATAATCGACCATTTCTTAGCTTTTAGCATGGCAATATGCATATGGCACTCTAAGAGCTGTCTATCTTACATTAAAAAGGTTATTCTTGTATTTTATTATTATATTATTTTCACCAGTATAAGAGGCAGTTTGCAGCTGATTTGGGAAGAGAACCTTCACCTCCTGAAAAACAGTGACTTAATTCTGATTTTCTTTTCAGGGAGGGGCTCAGAGCAAGCAAACACTGCCCACACTGTTCCTCTGCAAGGGTGTTTCTTTGTGATATACTGAGAAATAAAAACACCAAACATCTGAAGGATAATTTTCCTCTGGGAAATTAATCACCTATTGAGCACCTCTGCAATGTGAATTTCAGCAGTCACTCCCATAAATTGCATTTTGTGTCCCAAATATTGAGTTTAAATGGAAAGATGGGCATCAGAGTAGAACACTCAGTCTCCAGTCTACCTGCAAATGCAGTGCAGAGCACACTGCAAGGTTTCTGCTTGCTAGAAGCTCCTAAAAATCCAAAACCAATTCATCAACTAATTCCAATTTTCACTAAAAGATTGTGACAAATTTGTACTCTCAAGTCATTTAATTACATCAATAAGTTTATATAACAACATTCCAGGACTTGAAATTTCAGTTTTACTACAGTTACTGCCAAGCACACTCACTAGATGTTAAACCCCTTGGTAATTCCCTTCATATTACAACTGTGTTTGTATTTTACCCCTCCCTTGTCTGGCCAAATGTAAGCAAATCACTGTTCTTCACAGAAAACACAGCAAGCCCTGATCAAAAACAGAAAAGGCCAAAATCTTCCTACTCTTAGAGCAATGACCAAAGTTCAAACCACTCTTGTGTAAGTGTAGATAAAGTACAATGCCCATCTGCTGGCTCCTTTGCTACCTAGAGCTTCCATCAAACTTCCACCAAGGTGACCATAAATACATTCAATCTTCCTCTGAGCCCGTACAAACCCGTGAGTTTGAGCTCTGGTGCCTGCAGGCACACACCCCCAGCACAGAAACACTGGCAAGCCCAGCACAAACGAGATAAAAGGCTGGAGCAAATGTGACTCCATTTAAAAGCCAGCTCGCCTGTCACCTACCCCGCATGCTATGTAGCAGTGTGCCTCCTGTTGACAGGGCGACCAAATTACAATAGAATTTCCAGGTACTCTTTGTCTCCTAAAAAAGGCAAAAACTCCAGAAANAGCAGGAGAACTCATGGCTGGGCTGTTTGCTGAAGTGGCAGCAGGCTGGGATAAGTGACTGCAGCAAAGGAGGGATTTGCTGCCAGCTGCTGGCACCAGGGATGCTGTGGGTTTGTGCGTGTCTGACTGCTCGGATCAGAGAGAACCAACAAACTCCTGTGGCCGAGTTTCAAATGGCCTGGGATGGTCTTTCTGTCCATTTATTTATTGCAAAACAGGGAGGAGTCATCTATGCCTGAGTCAGCTGCTCCAGGAACAAAAGAAATAAACAAACTTGTGATCTAAACACAACGGTTCTTTAATTTTTAAAGTACACAGCTGTGGGGTTTGGGGGGATTTTTCTTCAGAATATAAGAAACAGTATGCACTGACAGTTTCTCATTTACAGAGAAAGTTAATAAAAAGCAGATGGAGGTCATAATACAGCAACTACAATACGTGCCGTAATTAATCTGGCACTCCAAACAATAAACACAATGTCAGCAAGAGACTCACTTTAAATCTCGAAGTCAATTACGGATTGATTGCCTCAGCAGCACATTACAGAAATTATTGACCATTTAAAAAGTTGCACTGAGGTAAATCCTTCAGCTGCAACAGCTACTCTGTAGGTTAATTAGCACTGAGTATTTAAAATGAATACTTGAAAGAAGTACTTAAACTAAAAAGACTTTTCCCCTCAAAATATTCACAAGCCAAGCATCATAAACACAGAAAACAGCAGAATTCTTCTACCTTTACATCTCACCCTGAGGAGAGCAGCCACGGACCAAAGAAAAACTGGATAATACATGTGCATGCACGCATTTCAAATGGCAAAATATGCAAATATTGTCACTCTTGGCAAGTTATTAAAAAACTAGACTAGAAGATAGTGAGGTATAGGAAGTTTGGGCCTCCAGACAGAGAGTATATCCTCTCAGAAAAAAGGTGGCAGCGCTGTTTCATTTGAAATGCTGAGAAAAATCAAAGAAAACCAGTGTTGTTTCAAGTTCTACATCCACAGTTCGAAGAAAAGAAAAATAAAAATCCCTGTGTTTGTTTTCCAGTAACTGTTTCTCTAAAGAAAAAAAATAATTACAGTCCTTTTCCAGCCATCTCCTACAAATATTTCACGTCCCACCAATTTGCATGGGGAAAATGTAGTGACAGCTGTGGACAAACAACATAAGTCAGCTGAAAATTGTCCCCTCGGTTTAGCTGTCTAAATACTTGTGGGAGAAAACAAGTTTTCCATTAATTGTAGCAAAATCAAATTCTAGCTCACAAGTATGGAAAAAACCCCCTAAAAATTGGTAATTCCTTCAATAATAAATTTATGTCATATTCATAAAAGTTCCCTTCAACTGATTTTACTTGGGTGAGTTCCAACCAGCATTATAACAAAGGAGTTCTGTAAATACTTGTGTATTATACCACACATGAGAGTTACTTCAAAAACTACCAGCAAACATGAAACTTAAAAACCAGAAAATTCTTTGAGAGTAACCACATAATATGACCCAGCACTCCCCATACTCTACCATGCCAGTCTAACTCCTGGATACCAAGGCTGGGCATAGATTTCTGTATATGTCAATATACATAATAATTTGTATTTATATTGATTTATATTTATGTCAATATTTTAGTTGGCAGCTATGGCCTCACATATCTCACTTCATGGATAACCTTTAGCCTGCCCATGCAAAAAGAAAAACAAAAACAACCCCCCAAAAAACCAACCAACCAAAAAAAAAATCCCCACCAAAAAAACCCCCTTGTCTCATTAGGGTGATTAAGGCGCTGGCAACTGAAAGAGGTCCACAAGACAAAAATTCATATTAATATCAGGAAGTAGAGAGCACCACCTCTCCCCATAGCTCTTGCTCACATCTTTTCCCTGCCAGCAGATGAGAGCAGAACAGCAAAGGGCACCACTTGCAGACACAGGTTTAGAAATTGCAGTTTAGACACTCAAGTCTAAGTTACCAGATGTTCATTTTCAGCTGCTGCTGATGCTGGAATGGCTGAGGTTAAAGTTCTGGTTGCAAAAATAACAGAAGATGAAGCAGAAAATATGTAAAAAATATCTATGTCTGTTAATGTATGTTAGGAAGACAAGAAAAAAGAGTTAGTGGCCAAATGTCTCTTACTTTCTGACAATTTCTTCTTTTGGGCTGATATGCTGCTTACACTGCTAAGAAGCAATTTTCCATCTATTGATTAAGCTGATTAAAAGCATAACCCATTTTTTCATAGCTTTCTTCTCTTTCTGTGGCATTCCACCAATAATTCATGTTGTAAATGAACTTTTCTATAGTAGTTTCTTTTGGTTTATTTTTTTTCCAACCTCATCACTCTGGAACTAATTCCATTTTTACCTACAGAATCCAAAAGCTGCTCCCCTCCCAAATGCACCCATGTACACTGTCATGGCATTCCTAAAATGATTCCTTCTTGCAGCATCCTTCAGCAAGCAAATCCACAAGAAGAAAACAAAAATTATGCACCCAAACAGCCACTTTCAGTATTCCTTGCCCTCCCAGAAAGCCCACGTTCAATCTGACAGTTTAGATCTCTTTCATGTGACCAAATGTGCCTCTATGAGCAAGTCAGGTCACCTTTGTAACCCTCCCCATGAGAGTACCCAGGGGCAGGAGAGCTGAGCTTGAGCTTTACTCACTGCACTCAGGGCAGTAGGAACAGCAGAGGGGAACCATACCCAGGAATGCATTTTGCACACGTAAAGCTACAAATTTACTGCTGGAAATCTCAGTGGGAGCTGTTTGGAATTAGAGGATTTAAAGCCAATTCCACCAAACAGCTTGCATTTTCCTGAAGCCCAGTATTTTCACAGCTTACTTTCTTGGCTACTACTCTCCTCCTGCACTGCAAAACCAAGTTTACATTATTTGACATTGCACTGGACACAAATCCAATCAGCTGGATGAAAGCTGCACTCAAAATTGATCCCTTTTATTGCTATCTTGGTTTACTTGAACACATTCTAATTCTGTTCTGTGATTTTTTAAATAGAAATTGCCAGTATCTTCAGCTCTCATGGACTAGAAATTCATATTTTGCGTTCCTGGTATTTTAAGTCATCCATATGTTTTGATGCAAGACAAGACATCTGGTAAATGTTTAACAAATTTAAATTGCAGCCATCCGAACTGCATCTTTATGGAAGCTGCACAAAGACATCAGATGGGAACAGTGACATGTTAGACAGTGAACCACTGGTCTAGGACAGTAATGAAAGTACACATCAATATAGCAGCATTTCCCTAGGATATTCATTAAGTAAGAACCTCAGAATTGTGTCTGATCTGATTTCCAAGACAAGGATATGTACTGGAAATTCATGCCAGACACCTATGAACACAAGGCTGTAATCCTCCCCTCCGCTTTTTGGAATCTGCATTTTCACCACCTTCCTCCTTTGCACCTCCCATCTGTTTTCCCATTTACACCATCTTTGTCACTAACTCTTTATTATTCTGTCCTTTCAAAACTCTCATTTCTTTAAGACACCCACTCTAACCTCACATTTCCTGCCATCCCACCTACCTCCTTCCAACTGGCTTCAGTCTCCTCCTCAGCCTCTCCTTTCCTCTCTGTGTCTCTCCCCATTCCACTTCATTCCCAACTTCGTCCTTTCCCACAGCTTTGTTCCCACTGACAAGAGCTCATTTGCCTTTCCCTTTCACAGGAGTTATTCCAAGGAGAACAAGTTGCCAACAGCCCTCTGAGACTGGCTGTGGTTGGTGAGCATTGCCAGATGGTTTTGGTCTCCCCAACTAAACAAAACCAATTCCAAAGCCAAAACTACCAGAGTGCTCAACACGCATTTGCAATAAAAACGCAATTTTTTTTAAACATGAAAAATCTGGAGCTAAAAAGTCACCAGAACAGAGCTATGCCCGAGATTTTGTCCTCTTTAGATCTGACTTCCTTTACAGACAAAGTAATCTTGCCAAATAATCAATGATTTAAATGACCAGCACAGTTTTACACAAGGTTAAGTCTGTACAGATGAAAAGTTTAAAAATCTAAAAACTATATTAGAGCTATTTTTTAGATATTTCCTCCTACTGCTACTTCAGAAAAATCATATGATTCAAATTACAGTTTCCAGAGGAAGTCATTAAAGAGACTAGATTTTTTTATCAATGATGGCTTTGTAAGTTTGCACTTGGCCTTTGGCATGGACTCTATCTATATTTAGAATACAAAGTATAAAGAAAGCTTGAAATCAAAGCACACAAAAATATCAGAGTTTTACTAGCAATACATCAAATTTGCAGGGAGAGGCTGATACTCATGTACACTGTAATTTCAGAAGTTTTAGAGGACTTGACCAGGGTTGGAATGCAGCAGCCAGCCTAACCTGCAAGTGCTCCCGTCCCCAGGAAAGCCTCTTTGGGAAAGGCAGTCACAGAAGCACTGTACCAAGAAACTGGAAAGACTATAATTTTTTTGGTCAGCTACCGAATCTCACACATTAGGTGTAATTGCTTCCAAGTATAAAAGTCTGGTGTTCTCACCAGTAATATTCAAGGGTATATGATCTTTTTCCTCCAAACTGTGACAAGACTCTTAAGTAGGTTTCTGTCATGCATCTTTGTTTCTTTATGCTTTTGAGAGCTGGAGGGTTCTGGCCTCCTCCACTCAGGCCAGTTTTTATTCCAAATCAAAACCAGAATTCAAATCCTGTTCACTAACCTGACATATCATTGCCACTCACTGAACAGCGCTTAACACATAACTGGTGTGTTGAAAATTGCACCCTCAGTGGTTCATATTAGTGTCAGATATTTGCATACAGAAATGCATTATTTTGGCAGCAAGAACTTCTCAATATCCCTTTATGCCTTCTCAACCATTGGGATTAAAATACATGGAAGCAGGAGTACGTCATACTAAAAAAAGATGAAACGTGACACTTGCCCTTTTTTAACAGTTCTCCAACTAAACCCAGGAAAACATACATGGTGATAAAAGAACAAAAATGTACTACAGATTCTTAATACCAAGAGTTGATCTTCTCTCATGAAAAATACTCAAGAGGATGAACAATCCTTTCTCCAAAGAAAAAGGTACTAGAGTAATACAAATAGCATTAGTTTTGCTGCAACAAGGTCAAGCACAAAAGTAAGTTTAATGCCATTCTAAGCAACAGAAAAAACTTATTTCCCAGACCATGTACCAGATCTGACTGAAATTTTATTTTATGAAGCAACTGCATAGAAAAGAAACCATCTTACTCCCCCCTCCCCAAATACTGCCAGCATTCTCAAGAAACATTGCAGAGCACCCTTTATCTCCTGGCATGAGCAACTTTCAATCCCGTTACATAATCATATATGCAATTCATATACTTTTAAGATATGAGCATAAATTTTTTAAAGAAATCTACTTATATACACAGTTCTTAGCTGGACAATTGCATAGCAGGGTGAATCTTTTTTTCTGTTTTTAGTGAGGTCAAATAAGAGCTGCAGAGGAATTCTGCTGCACACAGAGAAAGCTGACACAGAATACCCAAACCAATGGTTCTGTTGTCATGGGCACCAACAAGGAAAAAGCATTTAAACGCCAAGATTTTTGAGAAAACCTTTACTGAACTGGTAAAAAGTCAGACCCACAACCTTCTACCTTGGGAACCAAAACTAAACAGCTTTAGGAAAAATTCTGCTGACAAAAGAGCACTGGCCCCCATATCCCAGCAGCCCTGAATGCCCCCTGCGTCAGTGGGACTGGCACCAGGGCATGCCAGGCTGCAGGGCTGAGCTGCCTAGCAGGGAGCTAGGGAGGCAGGGGACAGGCTGCAAGCATGCAGCAAGGCAGGAGAGAGAAGACCAGAACTGTGCTGTTTGCCAGCTGGGAAAACCATCATGTCTCCCCAGATTTTGTTTCTAGCAGAAGTAGTTATCAGTCTTGCCTTTCCAAGTGCTTGGAAAAGTCACAAGTGAGTGCACCTTTATCCTTATTTATAGCATATGGAATAAAGCTCTCCTGGGGTCTGGTGATCGGAAACCATTGTGCCCACTGCTATTACATGAACGTGTCTCAAACTGGTGCCCTGGGATCCCCTTTCCATTTGCAGATGGAAAGACTCATGGAGTGCATTCGGAAGCCCATTCTGCAGCACCTTTGTGTCGCCTGCTGTGTAAGCAGGTGACAGCTCCTCTCCTGAGGGAACAGGCCAGTCATCAAACCACCACCTCCCTCACCTCACTGCATCAGTTATGGACAGGGGACTATTCCTTGTCTTTAAGGGTGGGGACCCACATGAGCAAGGGAAGGCACCGGAGCAGCTGGCAGAGGTTCAGCTGGGATAAAGTACATTACTTTCTCTGTAAGGATGACTCTACTTTGGGCAAGCTGAGCCAACATTTCCTTTGATGTGCACACTGAAATCAGTGCTGAGACTAAACGAATTAAACCTTGATCGTGGACCAATACAAAAGTTACCTCTGTTTGTAAGTGCTTAAGCATCCAGGCATTTCAGAGGTTTAGGTGCTCTCTTCTCTACATCACTCTACATCCCTTCATCCCCAGCTGAAGACCACAGAACAGGAAGCTCCATACCTGTTTGGTTCCTAGCAAGAGTTAGGGTACAGCCTTCCAGTTGGCACAATTTTCAAAAGCATCTTAGTGGGTGAGAAGCTCAAGTTTGTCAGAAAAATTCCACATATCAGTGCAGGTCTCCAAGGGCCTGATAAATTCCCCCACTCCCTCTTTCTTAAGTGGAGCTTAAGGCTCTAAACCAATTAACTGGCTATTCATAGCACTGAATTTAAGGTAAGAAAATTAGTTGCTTATATCCCATACTCACACAATCTGGTTTGGTTTTGGGGTTTTGGATTTTTTTTTTTGTGAGAACAGCAGAAGCTACTATTATTGTGACTAGAAACAGCACACAAAGATATGAAAGTAGGTCAAGATCAGGAGTTGACCCAACCTATGAAAAACCACTGTTAGAGTCCTTTGTTCATTAACAGGTCTGAAGCATTTGGTATTCCTGAGATGCTGTGTGACCCTCCCACATGGGGCTGATTCAGCATTTAACATTCAGGAGCAAAATAAAACTCAGTGCCTTGCTGCATTTACAGAAACACAAAATATCAACTCCTTCTGCAGTAATTTACAGTAAAGAGTGTTGTCCTTTAAGATGGCTAAATCAGCAACACAGGTAAGTAGTGGCAGGCACACAAGCAATTCCAGCACATGGAGTTCTGTTTCCTGTTAGTCACAACATTTTAATGCACTTGTAGAGGTTATATATGGCTACAAATGAAGAGTTTGAAATTTTAGAAGTGAATGAAATTATAAGAGGACTTATAATTCTATTAACATGAGTAGTTTTACCCCACGATTTACATGGGCATAGTCTTTAGAAAAGTGTCAGGATTCACCTCTGTATTGAAAGAATTAAGAATAGATCAACTGTAACTAAGAAAAGTAGCTTCTGTAAGAAAATGTTTTCATGCAACTTAAACCATCTCTGAAATATACAATCTTCAATTTCTGCACTTTTCCCACAATACAGCTATTGCCTTTCACTTTTAAACAAAATTAAAATCAAGCATAATATATATACAACATGAAAAAGGAAAATAATTAACTAATGTCTCTTGGGCCCAGAAGAAGGAAACCACTAAAAACCTCTGTTATGGCTGCAACTATATTAAGAAGGAGTAACATGTATGTAAAGGTTTAAAGAAAAGGAAAACACCAAATACCTAAAAAATAAGGCAATCCCAACAGTCATTATTCTATATGGAATCACAGGATGTTTAAGGTTAGAAAAGACCTCCAAGATCATGAAGTCCAGCCTTTGAACACCACCTTGTCAACTGAGCTGTGGCAGTGAGTACCATGACTGCTCATTTCTTTGAACACTTCCAAAGATGGCAACTCCACCACTTCGCTGTTCCAATTTTCCAGTTCTTCACCACTCCTTCAGTAAAGATATGCACACAACCATACAGAGCACAGCATTATCTGCTTAGGAGTCAGGTAAGACAAAGAAGGAAATAGCCTAAACTATTGGGCATTTTCTAGTCTGAACTAGGACTAGGCCAATTTCTTGAGGAAATTTCAGGTTTTATAACTGCACTTTGCAGACATGCCAGCATCTGAAGAACACCAAGCCACCTAGTATTTAGAAAAAGATTAGGCATGGGATGTAAATTTAGTGGCATAGACCAAAATCCTTTTAGTATTTCAGCCACCCCAGCAATAACTGAAAGCAGAGAAATCTATTAATTCCACTAAACTTTGCATTTACTACAAAATAGCATCAATGCAATGAGAATCTCCTGAAGCATGGGTCCAAACCCCCTTGATAGCACACAAGTATTTTCCCCTCTACTCAAAGTTTCTCAACATCTGCCTCACTGAGCCCTTTGCTTTGCTTAGGGGTGTTATGGTTTGGTGGAGATTTTGGGGCTGTGTTTTTTGGTTGGCTGGGTGTTTCCCGGGGGGAAGGAAACTCTAGAGACTTCCAGACATGCTACAAGAGGTTTCAGTGATGTTTAAAATTCACAAGATTCCTAGATAATGATGCTGTAGAGGGTTATTAACTCTTCCAGTATCACTGATATTTAATAATAAAATACTGGGTTTGGACAGAAGCACTGACAAAGTCCCACTCACATCCATTAATCTGAGGTGGGTTCTTTGCAGTGTGGAATTTCTGTATGGCAATCTCTCCTTTGTACAAATGTGGGATTCAGCTCAGCTGCAGCACCAAGAGCAATACTGCATAACTTATGATGCACTTGTGTTTTAAGCAGTGATGTAATCCCTCCATGGAACTCGTGTGTAAATGATGAAGTGCTCGCACATGGGACGCTGAACTGGCAGGCACAACTCTGAACTCCTCATATATTAACCACTCCTGGGATGCTCTACTGCTAGAGGTTTGGCTTTAAAAGCAGTTCACACTCCTTCCAAAAAAGTTTGCACTGACAAACTGAATTGAAAAAATCAGGTAATTTTGAAAAGAAAAAGAAATTATCTTAAAAGACTAAAATCAGATTTCAGATTTAGCAGAAAGCCTGTGGCTAAATAAGAAATAACCTGGCATTTTATTTGCACACTCTCCGGAGGCCACACAGCCTGACACCGCAGCTCTTGGCTCTCTCCCTCCCTCTTTCACTGAAAATATAAACTTCAGCTTCTATCACAGTACTGGGAAACAACTGAAAGCTGATTTAAAGGTCTGAAACAACAAACATTTTAGCTTACTCTAGATATCCAAGGCAGTAACTCACATACAAGTTTGGCCTTGAATTCACTAAGCAGTGACATTTGTTTTAACAAAAGAAGAGTCTCTAACTTCTATCACAATGACTCCTGGAACAGGCCAAGTGCCTCCCTAGTACCTAAACAGCATTCCAATAAAGAAGAGTGAGGTTTTACTAATTTGGCTGAAGTTTCTCTGGTTATTTGCCTCAAGTGTGGTATTACAGTTACTAACTTCATTGTGCACATTACCTTCACAGCTTAGGATGCAAAGAGGGAAACTGTTGCACTTGGCTTGCAAGATAACTTGCAAAAGGCAAAGTTTAATGAAAAAGTGTGAAACCAAATTGCCAGGCAATGAATGCTAGCAGTGCCCAAGGCTAGTTACTGCTGCCTTCCTTCCAGTGCCTTCAGTACCACCATATTTCTTGCTGTTCTCCTTGGATATGAATTTGACATGCTCTGTACTTGTGTTGGAGATATGCTGATGGAAAACAGCATGCAGGAAATGCTTTGATAACAAACTAGTTTAAATTTTTGAAGTTACTAAAAAAGATGAAAATATTAATAAGTAAAATCAAAATGAAAAAAGTACAAACAGAACATGGACTAGATTTTGATTGACCCACTTGAAATGCCTCAGTGATAAGAGAGGAAAAGCAGAAAAACAAAAAGCAAAACAAAAAGTCACAAAGCCAGAAACAGCAAATAAGAGAAGAGGTAAAATAAAGTAACAGCAGGTCAAGAGCAAAAGAAAAGAAAGGGGTAACCTCAAGATATGATACAGATAAAGAGCTGGAGACTAAAGAAAATAGAAGAGGAATGAAAATATGGCAGTAAGAAGAAGGAAAAAAGAGCAAGAGAAGTTCTTTTAAAAACTGAATGGTGGAAGAGACCCCAGAGTTCTACCTACTCTGCAAGTTCAATTTATCTTGCATTTCCCTTTACCCCCTTTTTTAACTTGCCAAAATATGCCAAATTCTCTGATCATCTTCCTGCTTAGACCCACTAAGTTTCCAAGAGCTGAAGGGATTCTTATGGTAGCTGTTCCCCAAAAGCTATTCCAAGCTGCATTCCGAGCACACACATATCCCACAACCTCTTTATGGCTGCTGGAATACAAAGGGACACAGGGGTAGGGGGAACAGAGAATTTAGAGATAAAAAGAAGTAAGGAGTATAGGTGAAATCTGAACACCCATTTCCTAAAGAACACCTTCAGTACCCATCCACAAACACTGCTGCTGATGAACATCACATTCACCTGCTTCCAAGGCATTAAGCATTCCAGATCCATACAAAAAAATATATATATATAGATAGATAGGGTGCAGACACCTAAGCAATTGAACAAGAATTCGCTCTCCCCAAAAGTACAAATTATCCATGGCTAGTTTTAAGCCACCCTGGTCCCTCATACAAGCACCAGTGACAGCACAGCAGAAAGGGCTGGAACAAGACAGGTCAGTATTTCAGAAAGGGAGAGGGAAAATCCCATTATCTTATGCCTGTTTGGAAAATGTTGTTGGAACTACAGCATCTGATCACTTAGGATTTGGCCACCTACTCACGCTTTCATACCACTGAATAAATCTTTAAAAGACAATTAACATCATTCTGCAGGAACAGTAACTACCACAGAGTGAAAAAGCATGCTGAGAGCCAAAGTTGCTGTCTCTCAATTTGGTCTTTAATTCACCAGACCAGAGAAGATCTCAGACCTCCAGAACAGGAGGCTTGGGTACACCCTGAGCTCTACAGCACCAGTGCAAAGCAGAGCAAACCGTGCCCGTGCCAACTCTTTCACTGCTGACGGAATCAGTCATGAAGTGCTTTAAATTGTTCACTTCCCTCCCTAAATCCTTAATGTTATGGGATCTCTTTGGCAACCTGAACAAATGGCTTGCTTTAAGATGCTGTGGAAGATTTATATGTTTGCGTGTTTTCTAAACATTTATTTCAAAATACTTTAACCCTCCTCATCACTAGAGTACGCCTAAATCATCTGGTGTTCATTAAACCCAGGAAATTCCTGTTTTGCCCTTATGAAACTGTTGAGAGTTGATAATTGTTTTTTGTTTTTTTTTTTTCTTAATTTAGCATTGCAATGAGGTGTTTTAGAAAACTCAAATAATACACCTGAATTAGTGAATGTTTTAAATCTGCTTATGCTAAATTCAGACACTAGTTTTTTGCAATTCAAAAAAAACCCATGAGAAAATATTTATCAAGCATAAGTTAACGAATTACCATTATGGTACTTAAAATACAGAATTTTGGACTCATCAATTTAAAAGCTGTAGTCCATATAACAGAAAATAAATGATACAGAGGTTCGCAAGTCATGTACTCTTGGTGCTTCAGCTTCACTATAGCAAATTTTTACTTAAAAGATCACGAAAAGATTCTGGGTCTTGTACAGTACTTTATCGTCATATCCTTGCTGAATGTTCTATGCACACTTTGGCTGTAAACTTCAATACCTTTGTGTTTCAATTCAAAACAAAACATGGTCTGTGCTTATTGATTTAGTATCAGTAGTGCCTAATTAAAACTGTCAAGAGCAGTGAGAAGAACGATACCATTAAGCCCTAAGTGCTTCATGACAGATTGACCAATATCACAGGAGAAAAAGCCATGTTTTCCTAATGACTGTTTTTTCTCTATACTGGGAGGAAAGCTGTGAATGACCTAAGGCCACAACACACAGGATGTGAAGCTGATGAAACCACAGGCAAATTATATTGCAAAACTATAGAAAAACCTGCTGTGTCTTGGTGATGATTGGGTGCAGCACTGTCCATCCCCAGCTGCTGCTCCCCCATGGATGACTCAGGCACTGAGCTCCCAGCCAAGGAGGCAGGCAGAGATAGCATGTTCTGAGTTCAAGTCCCCAGAGAGCTGGCCAATTACTTGTTGCAGACTCTCCTCTCAATCACAACATGTCATTAAGTGAAGCTAAGAGTATGTTCAACACTTGGAATATTTACCCCTATATAAACAGCTGCAAATGGAAAGTTATACAGTTGCAAACAATTGGTATTAAGTGTAAACAGAACGTATAAACTACACTTCATTTCACAAGAAATAGGAACCTCGGGGTTAAGGGGTTCTTTGTACACATGCTGTAATTTACTATCTTAGGTGTATATACACACAACTCAGCACACCAGAGCTGGCCAGAGGGTACAAAGGGTACAAGTCTTAACCCTAGAGCCACCCTGAAATCCACAGGCATTCTAAACACTTTTTTAGTAGTTTAGCATATTGCTAAAATGTCTTGTTTACAGCCCATAACTATCTCACTATCTAAAGTTTCTTTTGGCATAAACACTTTCCAGGATAATCATTCCCACTGCAGATACACTCAGTATGCCCAGCTGTAATGTGTTCACTTTCCTCAATTTTTAGTTTTATCAGCTCGTAACTCTTAACTGGTTTATTTCCCATGGTACTCAAACTCATTCCATGTACTGATAGAGCTTCACCACATCATCTTTTACTTGATGTCACTAATAAATAGGTTAAATGAATTTACTTTAAAGCTGCATCTCCAAGGATCAATGCAGAAACCCAACCAAACACCTGTTTTGCCCCTCTTTTCTTGGCCTTTCTTTCATGCTTTCCATCTTCAGAACGAAGCCCATTTAAATTAGGGGGGAAAAAAGTTACAGGCACCAATTTACTTCTTTTTTTCTGTCCTCAGAAGAAAAACTCGTGCCCCAGCTTGCTGAGGAGCATTAGGTGTGCATCAATTCACAGCACCCCAAGGAGAGGGTACACAGAACTCCCCAGGTCTGCAGAGAGATCTTGTCACTCTTGCATTACTATAAATGTTAGCTCCACATACTAATGCCTACATACATAACACCTGCAGTTCTCCCAGTCTTAATTCCTTCCCCAGTTTGCCTGATTTAAGCGAGATGCTTTTTCCATGCAAGTGGGGAAACGAAAAAATGAAATCAATTTCGACTTTAATACCATGTGGGAAAGTACCTCAGAGTCAATCTCACTTTACACCATAAAATTTATATTAATCCTGCACCTTTCTAAAAAGATAATTTTTCTTCCCCAGAGATCTTATTCATTTACTAAGGTTAGCCCACACCTCCACCTATACATTCTATATATAACAGAGAAAGAAATTATCTGAAGTTCATTTTCTTGATTTTTAAATATGTATCAGCCTGGACAGAAATGCATGCAGTGTTAGAAACCACTCCCAATTTCATTTTTTTTGGAGAAGAGAAATTGGGTGTTGCTTTCAATCAGTCACAGCTACGACTCCTTAGGAACAGAACAAGAAGGTTTATTTCAAAGACGAAGGCTCCAGACTGTACACTTAGTTCACACTAATAGGCTGGACTTGCAAAAGAAGCATAATTTAAAACACAATGAATAGGTCATTCCTAACAAACAGCTCCACTTAGGTTTCTTAGAGAACCCAAAGAAGTGTGCAGGCTGTCCCTGTCAGGGACACAATGAGTATTTACTGTTCTGCTGGGCTTGGCCAATGCTCATCTTTGTACTCTATACAAACAAACAAAAAAACCCCACAAAACACTCACTCATCTAAAACATTACCAGAAACACTGACTTGGGCTGCTGTAAAATGAACAAACTGCTCTGATTAGATACAGGATCATACAGCAGAAGGCACACATGCTTGATACAACAGTATTAATTAAATAAAGTACTCACAGAATTGCAAGCTCCTTATAATGAGTTTGTGTGTCAAATACCTATGTAAAGCCAAGATAACTTCAACAAGAAATTTCTATAAGAAACAGCCGACTGAAACGAAAATACTTCAAGTGACTAGTATTGATGTGTGACCCTAAAAATCCAATTCTTTATTCTGTCGTTTTACTATGCCAACAACCAATCCCACCCCATAATAAGAACAAACTAAAATACCTTTTTTCGATTTCGCTCCAATCTTCAACTTTGATGGCCAAGCAATCTGTGTATTTGTTTCTTCCATAATCTATTAAAAAAGAAAGCATTTTCAAAAAGTTAAGCTTTTTTCTCCTGCAAAGGCATATATTCATTTTCTGAAAATACGATGTTTACCAGTCTTAAAACTGTTGATTATTATTACTTTTAAATAGCATAAGCCATTAATGGCTTCTCTAGTTTTCTTGAGAACTTTTGTCTGTTCATAAGTGTAGCTCAGTTCTGATCATTCAAAAGAATTCCACAGAGGAAACCCAAGATGCTCAACAGCCTCCATGAAGTTCATATGACCACTAATAGCTACACCAGGCTCCACATCCATCTCAGAGGGAATTTCAAACCTTTACAATTCAACACAAATATTTCTTCAGTTACCTTAAAATGGTTTTAAAGTAAAGCCTATCAAATTTAAACTGAGTCTTTTTGAGTCTCCATAAGTCAAGGTAGTTTGGTTTGCCTCACCTTTACCCAAAAGCAGCTTTTCATTATAAACTTACCCAGACTCCAGAATTTTTACTTTTTGGTTTAGCAGGTCAGAGCAGGCATCTGACAGCATTTATTTATTATGACACAGTGTGTAACTTATCTGTACATTTCCAACCAGCCAACAAGGAAAAACTATGCACACACTCTTATACTGTGAAAACTATAAAGTCATTTAGCTTAGTGTCAGCTCTCATTCTCTTGCTGCCTTTGGCTCAGTGAAAATTCCATCAACCCTATTACAGGCATATTATACTGAAATTTCATCCTGGCACAGAGCTACAGAGCTTCACCAACCCATTTAGTTGTAACACAGGAGAAAGAACTGCTTGACACCAAAGACTTTAGGTATATGAATGGAAATCCAGCTCCTAGAAATGCTGGGCATGTCTACTGAGACTAAAGGACTTCTCTATACCGAGATCTCATCAACAAGCATGGTGAGCTCATACCTCTCATCACACTTAAGATGGAATGAAAACAACTAAAATGTCAAAATAATTAGCAAAGCCACTTTCAAAAAGAAAAGTAATGCATTAAGAAAACAGCTACAATACCAGTAAGTTTTCCATGACAGTATAATTCAGAATTAAGGCAGATTTCGCTAACAATTCCTAATTCTTATCTTCTACATCCAAATACCAAGGACACCACAAAAACTTCCAGATTAGTATGCCATGTGGAAAAACTGAAAGCATCAGCCAGATTTCATTATACTATATTTTTGGTCTCAGCACTATTGCATAATAAGTTACAGCTGAAATAAAACATTTCCAGGAGGGTGAAATTCTACCAGCAACATACATATACTTGTCACCATTTTTCAATCCAGATGTGAAAAAAATTATTTCAAAGAATTCACTTGTCTCTGATAAAAGGCTTTGGGCCAGGATTTTTTTAAAATTGTGCAACAGGCACTGAGATACATAGAAAATTGGAAGGCACTAGCTAAAAGGGAAAGGGAGATGCAAAAACAAAGAATCGTGCAGGACTGAGTTACAGAAGATCCAACATGAAAGGAACCACAAGAGAAGAGACGGAAGAAGAATGCATTTCATTCAAGGCAAGCGTTACATCCCACCAGTCCTTCACCCTCTCAATAAAGGTTGGAGACTTCTGTCTTAAAGAAATTAAATCCTCCCATTTCTTATGCTGAACTAAAATAAAAGGAAAGCCCACAACTTCACAGCTGCACATTCTGGGGACATATGAGAAAGATGCATAGGAGATCTTCAAAGGAAAAGCGTTCAGACTGCCAGCCACTGAGATTTGGCCATCTTCTATCCTTAAGCTCTTTGTAATTCTAAAAATTGCCACATTAGACCAAAAAAGACAACTCGGTTTGGTCACTGCAAAGACAAGTTTATCTCCTATCCTAGACAGGCAAAAAAAAAAAGTCAGGATGTATTTCAATGCAGTACATTTACTGAAGTATCAAAATGCTCAGTCTGTGCTGGCTTTCAACTCCAGGCTGTAACATTACAATAAATCAGGGCTTTCATAAGAAAGCTTAAAAAGAAATTCAACTACACCACTTGCTTCTTAAACTATCATTGTATTTAAATTACTATTTATGTATTCTATTTATTATAGCAGCGGAGTGCCACAAAGCTCTGGAAAACTTGGAGCTGAGTTTTTATTAGAGCGGTTGAACTTGAAAGTCAAGACTATATTGAAGACTGAGTAGATCACTGTTGCATTAACTTTTTGTTTCAGCTTTACCATTCAAACCCAGGCAGTTTTAAGTGCCAAGATTTTGTTTTTTTCCTGAAAAATTTGGAATCATTCCATGACAACCTCAAGTGCATGTTGCAATGGAAGAGCTTTATTAGTGAAAACTCAGTGTTATGCCACATAGCCTCAGAACAGGGGTTCTGCTCGCACATGAACAAAAAGAGAACTCAAAAGTGCTCCAGCTATAACACATGCAACTGTGTAAAGACTTGAGTTACATAACATTTAGAGGAAATTCAGCCTAGGGATGACTCAGAGTTCGTGATCTCTGCAGAACAGCACCTCTACAGAGCTTCCCTTATTTCCATAAAGTAAGCGATAGAGTGAGTGCTCATCAGTGCTCTCCTTGCCTTGAGGGATCTACTGACCAAAGGGATCAGCCATACCTGCAGCAAGGTTTAATCCCCTAGCAAATAACCTCAGGCTTCTTCTCAAAATGAAGAAAAACCTAAGAAATGGTCTTTCTACAGCTTTCCTTCCTCCTCTTTCCCCAAGTGTAATTGTAGCGTTTACAAGCCAAAATATGCAAGCTATTCTCAGTGGAGAGAAAACAGAAGAGGACAAGACACTGGAAGACACCAACAAAACAAATCAGGCTGTGCTCTGACCCTGAAAAAATTGGCTCTAGTTGCAAATCATTGGGCCTTCAAGAAAAACAAGTCCAACTCTAAGGCAGCTGGAAGACAAGCTTTTGGCTTCCTCATATTCCAGCTTGAGAAGTTTATACTTGAAGCACTTTGGGGAGTTTTTACATTAAGACTGTAAGAAATTATTTTTTCTTATGCTGTATTTTTTGTTTAGCTGATTTTGGATGGAAACTGGAATGTCCTGAATGCAACAAAACCAACCAAACAAAACTCCCACAAAGCCCACAAGTATTTCAGAATTCAAAGGAAGTATTTTACACAAAGTAGATGAACAAGAACAACATATACAACAGACTTTTCTTCATTTAAAGCAAGCACATTAAATCCAAGTATTGTTCTTTTAGTTAGTGTTGCTAAGATAACTATTTCTTACCTTTCCACCTTTGGGATTTGGGTATCTTGGCCTTTATTGGCTCAGGTATTAATCACAGTGAAAGGAAAAAAGACTCAGACAGGAATCTGCATCTACTAGTGGGCTTCTGCAGTTTCCCAGTCTGAATTCCTTCCCCACTTTTCCCCACTCAAGTGAGATTCTTTTTACATGCAAGTGAGCAAAAGAAATAAATAAATCAGTTTGGACTTGAATACCATGTGGGAAAGTAACTCAGAGACCATCTCACTTAACACCATGAAGATGTTATGCCTAGTCTCTGAATACTTGGTTTCACAGACTTAAAATGTTCATCTTGCATCTTCAGCTTTCAGAAAAGTTCTTAGTCCCCTCAGTTTGTCTATACTTACAGCTGTATAAACAAGTTTACTCTTATGGTTTATTTGAATCATGGAATATAACTTAGATTAAAATGAAAGGAAAATATGTTTCCGTAGGACAAGACCTGAAATGAAGAGTCACAGCAGACAAATGGAATTCTACGTGGGGTGATCCTTAGTTCTTCCTCTTGCAACGCATAAGGGGTGATACAGCGCAATCTGAGAGGATGACTAATCCCTGAGCATGACTTTTGGCAGCAAGAACAGAGCAATGGGTGTATCTGGAATCAGAATTATTATATTTAATGGTTTGTTGTTTTTTCGGTTTGGGGAGAGGAGAAAGCAAGGCAAGAACAAGGATGGGAAGGAAGAACAAGACTCAAAAGAGGGTTGTGTGAAGTTACCCACTGGGAATTCTAACTCCAAAACTGGAGAGGCCAGAGAAAGCACTTGCACTGCCAGAGCACATCAGCAGGGCAGCATCAAGGACTACTGGTCTGGCAAGGAAATTTGAGGACTATAAGGAGTTAAGAAAGAGATGACAAAAGTTAGCCCAAAGCCTGGTGCAAGTACAGAGCTCTTGTGGAAGTCTGGTCAACATTTTGGGTACAGCAATGGATTCACATCCCCTGTTGTGGAATCTTTCCCCCTGAGGTGATCTACAGAAGGAATTCCAATCAAGAACTCACTGTTCGTCACAGCTATACTCAAAGTTAGACAGTACAGTGAGCCCACAGCAGTAATTCTGTGGGTAAGGACAAGGGGCTGTTCCTGAGAAGTAGCAATGGCACATCGTCCCAGGCCCCCCCACATTCCAGAACACACTGCCCAGAGTCTTCAGTTTGTGTTCATGTGTGGCAAAAAAAACCCATCTACCATACAGAGAACTAGAATTAAAACCACAAATACAGAAAATGCCTTAGTAAGCTTGTTCTGACTTCAGACTGTCAGGACTGACAGCATACAGGTAAGTGCCACCTGTCTAAAATACACAACCAAACGATGAACAGGGAGGACAAGGACCAAGCTCCACTTCTGTGCCTGTACAGGAAGGAGCAGTGGGACAACAGAGCCTTCCCATACGCAAGGACACGAGTGCCTGTGTGTCTTCAAGGGCAGGGCTCCTCATTTCCTCATTTTATAGTCCAACTGTCAGAAACCCAGATATGTTTTCAGAAAAGGTCACTGCTTGGCTAGTCCTTCCTCTCTAGTTTTACTTGTCTTAGAAAAAGGTAAGAGTAAATTATTTTAGACATTACTCTCTGGAATAAGCAGCATGGATAAGGATCCATACTCCCATATGTTTTTGTTCATGCTTCCACTGCAAGTCATTTGCTTCAATACTGCAGGAAATTCACCTACTCACTTGTCCATCTCTGTTAAACTGATTTTTTTTCAAGTTTTTATTAAATGCTAAAATAACTATCAAAACACATTGATGTGTTTCTGACTGACATATAAAGAGAGAACAGAAGGAAAACTTGCCTGCTGCCCACCTGCATACTGCTCTACAGTGTCATGTCAGGCTAAGTTAACACCAACAACCCTTCCCTGCAACTTCTCACAGCCAATACTTTGGTGCAGACTGAGGCTTCCCCAGAGCACCAAACAGGCTGTTTTGTTGTCAAGGGCTAATCCTAGCCCATACTGACTGTAACAAATTTGCCATCACAAGGTATTCACAGCTGTTCCTAAAGACCTTACCAAGAATTGAGGCAAGCATGTGCAGGATGAAGAGGTCCTGAAGCTAAAATCAGAGGTCAAGGTTAACATTATAGGCAATGTACTTATTCACAGTTTTCCAACTTATATACTAAATTCCTAAATTAATGAACAGATTATGTACAAAAGCAATAAAGGCAGCAGAGTAAAATACATCAGCTTTACAAATCAAACTTTCAGACTGTACATAAAAGCTCTAAATCACAAAAGATGGAATTGGGAAAGCTGCCTATATGGATATAGCTTTGGAATTTTTATTGTTTCCATTTCCAGTAAGGGATTTTTAGCCTGGGAAGGGTGAGAACAGATGCACGTATGCACATACACACTGCATCTTTTTTTAACCTTCACTTCACCTGAAAAGAACTAAGCTGATTCTTAAAACAAGGGTCTTGTTTAAGCCAATATTGCAGTATTGTTGCTGCATCTAAAAACTGCATTAAGTGAACCTTCTGCAACAATAACGTTTACAGAACTTTGTACTTAATGTACAAATACAGCAAATAAAGTTAAGTGGGAGTAAAAATCAATCAATCAAATGCCCTTACCTATGGAGAAACACTCAAGTTCTTCATTTGATTTAAATGTTGTGCTTACCCTCAATGGAAATGATAGTTAAAGGGTCACAGGTAACACTTTTGTTTTAAATACATGACAAAGCACAGTCAAAAACAAAGAAAATATTTAAGCATGCAAAAAGATTATCTATAGAAGCATCTGTCTCTACAGTATTAATGAATTACGTAAGCAATGTAAAAAAATTCTAAGAAAAGTTATCACTGAAAAATGAAGCCCCAGAGAACATTGTTCAAAATATCAATAGGCATTCAACTCTCCCTCTGAAACCAAGATCAGCAATTCTGCTCCTTACAACCCAGAAACCCAGTGTATATTCTTGAGTTGCATGATTCTCAGACTTGTCTCCTTTTTATTAATTTTTTTTTCCCCATGGTAAAAGGACAAAAATTTGTGAGAAGGAAATCCCTCCTCTATTTTGAGGGAGGGTTGAACTCCCAGAATGAAAAGCACTAACCACCTCAACTGACGTGGTGGTGACAAACCACTCTTCCTCTATTGCTTTACAATGCAAGAGATCTTGCACAAAGTGTTAAGTATAGCAATCAAGTAGCATAAAGTTGAACTTGAGCAACTAAGACTTCATATTACAGGTAAAATCTCAAGACAGTGCCCACTGTAGGAGAAGCAGTACAGAAAAAACTGGAGATTAAGCGAAAAAACCCAAAAACCCTTGGAATTACTCCATTGCCTTAGCAGAACGGTCACTATACTACAGATGGGATTAATGCCATTTTCCACAAAAATGAAGCCTTCCCACCACTCAGCTCTGCCTGAACTAAGCAAAAAGTTAAGTAAGCATTCTTGATTTACCTTTTTAGAGAAACTGATCCAACCTAAATAGTCTCCTTTCCACTGGGTGGGGTTTTGCCAAAAGGGAGACAAATGTCTCAATCCCAAGATTTCCTGCAAATGTTAACCTCCACTGACATTCTTTCAGCCCCCTAATCCACACTGCCCTCTCCAAGCAGTCACTTCCTCTTCCTGGGAAGCTAAATGAGAGGAAACTCAGTGTAAATTGGTTGCCAGCTTCTCCATCCCAGCCAGGATGACTTGAAGCCAACTCTGGAAATGTATGGCCTTAATATATCCTTGTCACATGCTGTGAGCCAAGCTCTACATCAACAAATTGTTTTAATGCTAGTGCAGATCCTGATTTCTACCCAGAAAAAGTGGAATGTGTGGAACCAGCTCCTGCAACTCCACGCTGCTCCTGTGGTTGAAACAGAGCCAAGAGCCATGATAATTTCTGATCACCAAGTCAGGAGGTCTCACCACCAAGATAAATAACATCACAAGAAACTGAGATCTGAGTGGTTGCCACCAGAAATGGAAACACAGCCCTAGGGGAACTGCAGTTATAAATAGGCAGCTTGGGAATAGTCATGGCTCAAGACACACAAAGCCCTTCAGAAGTTAGTCTTGAACATGGATAATAATTAGCTTAAGACATCTTAGTGTCAGGTCAATGATTAATATTTTTAATGCTTGAAAAACGCCCTAAGCCACTTGCATTTGAAGCTCTAGATACGCTTCACATTCAGAGATTAAAAAGTAAGACTGATCCACTTCCAGCCTGACCTACTCCAGAAAATTACAGGCATTTTAATTAATTTCATAAAGCCACAGTCTTCACATATCACCCACCCCACTGCTCATGGGCCCTTGAGAAGGCTACAGATACACTTCTGTCCTGAGAAGTTTCAGAATGAAAGATTATCATCAGCACTAAGATTCCCAAGTGTTTCAAAAGAAGAAAAGAAACCAACTTGATGGTGACAGAGCTAAAAGCAAACCAAAATGATGCATGGAAGTCCTCTCTGTCCACATGGCCAACCCTCACCTGCTTTGGATTATGAACTTTTCAGGACAGAGAATCACCACCTTCTTACATTTTATGTAAGAGTGTCACATCTCTCTATAGGTCTACATAAATTATCTGCTCCCTGGAACAATGTCCTGGCTTTGCTGGGGAAAGGCCTTGCTTGCTATGAGGTGTGAACCAGATGTTGTGGAACTTGGTGGAAAAAATCCACCGTCATCTGAAAATGGGCTTTGGATCAAGGACATGTAATAACTTCGTATTATATATTCCTCTCACAGAATAAATCAGAAAAACAATTTAGAGAGCAAAGTCCACAAGGATCTTTTACACAAATAGTATGTAACAACAGCAGAGCAATCCATGTTTCTTTAGGATTACCTGTCACTGAACTGCAGATCCAAGAGCTCTACAGAGCAATCTACACCATTATTTACTTATTTCTTACTTAAATTATTAGCAGCTCTCAGTGGTTTTGAAAAAATCCTCATTAGATGATGTTAGGTTTTCCCTCATCTGAAGCAGTGCTACAACTTAGAAATATTACAAGAAAGTATGATAAAGTCTTCAGACTTTTAAAAATTACACTACCGAATGACATCTTTTCACTTTTCACTTGAATTGAGGACCAGAGGAAGGGACACTTCTTCACCCACGACAGGGCAGAAATATTTCCTGAATTTGACCAAGAACTGGGGCTTATTCTGTAACTCCACAAGCAACTGCATTACAGATACTTGTTTCTGTAAAGATGCTCTGTGAAATAATGCATTTTGACACTTAAATTGTTATTAAACTGTGGAAGTTGAAAGTTGGTAGGAACAGTTCACATCCACTGAGATTCTGCTTGATTATGAAAATCCAAGTAACACTGCTTTCTCATGTGTTTAAAGACCAGCAAAAGACTGCTTAGCACCAAACCCCTGACATAGAGATTCACCTCCCTGAATTTTTCCCTTGTCATTTGTCATTTCAGCATTGCTATGAAAACTTCTTCCACCTCACACGGCACTTCCAGCCAACCTCAGCACACTGAGGGTAGGTCATCAGAATACACCAAGCATGGCATTATTCATGCAAAAATGCCCTCATGTTCAAGATGTGGCCTTTCAAGGATCCACTTCCCCCTCCCTGTTCCACTCAAAACCCTGCCAGTAATGTCCTGAAGTCTCATTATCTGAACTGCTTTAACAAATGCCTTTGCTGCAGCTTGAGTTCGTATCAAGTTTCTGCAAGTGTCCTGCTGCCTTAGTTTGCAATGTGTTTCTAATGCCACAAATCACTTTCTTCCTCACTGCACCAATCTGAAACATGAAATGAGTCTTCATTTTACCTCCTCATACTCTGCCTTATTCATTTCACATGAGACAGGAAAAATTTAACTCTGATTAAAGGAAATTGCACAGACAGAGACAGTGAGTAAGCTATGAGCAATCGTCCAAAGATTTCTTCCAACAAAAGAGAACTCAAAGGAGATAGTTTCCATCTGGTTTTACTAGCTGTAGTATTGTGTGTATGTGCTTAGAAACTTCAGGCATCTACACTGTGGAGTTGATGATATTATAAGAAGAATGCCAGTTAAAATGAAGCAGCTTTAACCTATTGCAGCACTCACACTGTGCCTAAATAATTATGCACAAATATGTGAAGATGTAAATGCCAAAATAGCCACTGTATCCTCAGTGTGGATAAGGAGTGCACTCATTCACATACTTGAAGTTTAGCATATTTTGCTTTCCTATTAAATTCAACACAGTATTTTCTGCTCTTACACTAGTGACCGCATAATTGTAAGGTACATCATATCTACAGTAAATGATCAAGTAATCAAATGCACATGTTAAATAGATAAGCCACTCAAGAAGAAATATTTTATCCACATCTTTAAGAATTATGAGCAGATTTACCTGAGAGAGAAAAAACTCTGTGGTAAAATGAATAATGTGTAAAATAAAGCATAGCCTAGTATGGCTTAGCTTTGTTTCAGCAAGCAAAAAAACTCAAAGTATTTCGATAAAATCCTAAGGAGGCACTATTGACACATTCTCCTCTGTGCACACTAATAGCAGACAGTTAAGCACAAGCACCATATTTGGAAAAATAACTCTCTGTCACTTAGGAGCAACATAAATCTGAAAATCCAAACATTTTGGCAGCGTATATACTCCTCCTCACCAGCCTTTATCAAGGCATTCCACAGTCACATGCAGGGTAAAGCAACCTTTCACATCTTCCTTTCTGGAACAACCACTTAAAACTACAGCAAAATACAGCAAATTACTTCAATGGACAACATGCCAAAAAGGAGTGTGAAGGCATTTCAGCATACAGCAAAGTTTGCACTGTCTTCTCCGTACTAAAGACAAAACAGCTCATCGTTTTTATTAGCCTGCAGCATGCATATTTTCATTAACATAACTCATAAATAATGTTCTTCACACTATTCTTGGAGAAAAAGAAAACAAAACAAAAAGACCGAAAAACCCCAATACTATGCTGCTTTGTAAAAATAATTTCCAAGTCATTACTCTTGAGCATGTTTCTCTTTGTAGTTTAGTTGCTGCAGAACTCCTTCTTCCAGTCCTTCCATGCCTCTGCCCAACCACAAACTTTGTTCAATCATTTTGTGGATCGTGCATTTCTTTCTTAAAAGGCCACTGCATTTCTCAACCAAATATTTATGCTTTCAACAATATCACACTGAGTTATAAGTCAGTATTTTAATAATAGAGTGCAGCATTTATCCACAGACAAAATCCTCAAGACCACCTCACAACATCTTCTGGATTAACCCCCACAACTAAGCATACAAATGTTCATCATGCATATTGCAACATTTTCAGTTAAAGAACTGGTAAAACTGTTAAATCATTTTTGTGCATGAATGATAGGAGCATACACCAAAGAACCTGTTTCTCATCTCATTCCATGCATGGCTGGTAGCAAGGAGACACTGGAAACGACAAAATCATTTTTAAAATGTGATCAATACTGTGGAAACCACACATTAAATTTAATTAGTTGACCACATGCTTAAGTAATTGGTGTATTTTTTTTTCTGTAGTCAGGTGCTGTTATAGAACTGAAATCTCTTTCTTACCTTCTGAAAAAAGTCCCCCCCACTTTTCCCTTTGCCTTCTGCAGCAGCTGCAAAACAAAAATGGGATCTGATTACTAAATACACAGGAGAAAATTTGCAGGCTTACATATAGAAATTCTCAGTCAGTACACACTACGGTAAAATAACTCTGGGTATTTTTTCTCATGCAATAAACATTTGTCAACAGCTGAGTAATACCCAGATCAACTTTTACAAGTCACTTGCCAAGGGAGGAGTCTGAACCCTTTGTATTTGGATACCCGAACCCTAAACAAAGTGGTGTATGTTTTAGTTACAAAATACACATGGTCTAAGTGTAACAATTTAGTCACACTGCATACTTTGCCCGGCAATTCCACCAGCAGCAGGATCAAAAGCAAGCTAGGAGAGCACAAGGCTTGCTGGATCAAGTATCACATTATTCAGTGATCTCAAGACCACGACCTGGATTATCTCCCACTTGTATTTAAACCCATAACTGCAAGTATAGTTAATGCAAATTATCACACTTAAAATGATACAACTGTTTGCACACAGCTTATGTTGTCGTTTATCTGTGTTTAACTACAAAGCAGTTCAAAACACAGTAGCTCGAACTAATTATGAAGAGGATCATTTCCTTTTCCCTGGAGAAAGAGATGCCTTCAAAAAGAACTCCAAGGGTGGAAAAGGGTTTTCTGAATGGTACAGGATTAGTGAAGCAACTTAGTATTTCTCACGTACAAAACAGACTCCTCGAGTCACCCCATCACCCTGGCTTCAAAGCTGTTTCAACTACTTAGTCCTGCCCCCTCCTCCAATTACACAGCCAATTCCAAACTCTTAAGGAACTGTTAACTCAGCTAATGCAATGTGATAGCAAATGCAAGTGAGCAGATGCAGGCAGCATGAGATTACTCCTATCCCAGAAGAAGAAGTGCCACTACATTTGTAAGAAGCTTCTTAAAATCTCAGAAACAACACTTAAATACCACAGAGAAGAGCTCACCAGTAAATTTTATCTAATACAGTTCAGAAGTTCATGATTCAACTCCAGTGCAGCTAGAACAGAGGCAGCAAATTAAGCCTGTCAAGCATTCATCTTGCTACAGAGTAATTCCAGACTCCCCACTTCCACAAGTCTGACAAACACCCCCCCCCCCCCCCCCCATCTTCAAAGCCCACAGGTGCCTGTATGAGAAGAGCAAACTAGTCCAAATTTCACCAGAGAAAGGTTTTCTGGGAGCAGAAAACAACTGGGGAAGGTTTGTTTTCCAGATTCACAAGCTACTGATACAAGCAGAAAAACACAACTTCCTTGAAGCACTCCCTTGATTGGTGCATATTGTTTGACATGTTTTCCATTAACTCAGGAATAGATAAGAAATGCTTTTGTGAAGTGAGGAGCACCACCATCCTATTTCAAGTCAAACATGGGACCAACATGCTTTTAATCAGAGGGTACACAAGCTAAATTGGAGATGAGACCATGACAGATGTGTGGCTGAAGTTGCAGTTTTGAGAATTTGAGATTTGGTTCCAGCTGCAAATGCATAATTTCCAAAGTGAATACAAACAAGAGATGGCTTAAGATAATAGCAGTGATGCTCTGCAGGGCATTAAGCAGAATGCTGACAAAGTGGATTCCAAGCTTTTTATTGTAGGTTTATTTTTAATATGAATCATTCTGATGACCTGATTTACAGCTTGGCCCCACCAACAACTGATGGCACAACAGATAGAACCCAACAAGCATGGACAAAGTGGGAAAGAAGAGGGAATGAAAACATCCCAAAATGGGTTCACAGGAAAAAAAACCCTTAACAGTAGAGACAATAGGAAAGTTGGAGCAAATGGCACTTTAGAAAAATCTTTAGTTAGTAACTAGTCAGTTTAGTTGTTACAATGTATTTTAAACATACAGTTTTTCATTAGAGCTTTTCTGCACACAAGATGCTTTGTGATAACCCATTTGTCAGATCTCGTGATACCTGTGAAAAGGCAGGGCAGACTGTATGGTGGTTTTTGGAAAGACACTGAAGGTCTGTACCTTAGAACAGTTCTTCACCTGTTAAGAGATACTACAGTCTGTTGGAATTTTGTCTCTTCATGTCCAAGATGCAGCACTATTTAATCCAGGAAGAAGTACACCTCTGATGATATCTCATTTTTCTATATTAAGGTGATCTAGTCATTCCCATCTCCATTATGCATTGAATTAATAAAGAAAAGATGCTCAGAACTGTAGCTTAAAGTATTTTGTTACACTTAGAATTATGTACTTCACTATAAAAGGAAACAATTCCTAAAAACTTGAAGACAAACTACACAAATCGATGTATCATGCTTCTTTTGAGGTTAGCTATTTTCCAGCTATTGTATCCCTTTTCCCTCCTTCCTCTTATGATATAGCTCTTTGTACCAATTACCTACTTACTCTTTTATTTCACCTCCTAAATTACCTCTGGGTTTTATGAGGAGCAATTACAGTTAAAGAAATTTAAATTCTATCAGTAGTTTATGAATTTTGTGATGCTACCCACAATTACCTACATTTGCATGTACTTTTACTCCCAAACTAAGTAGCTATGTTTAAGAGAGTGTCTGAACATGTGTCTGAAACGTTTATAATTCATGTGAAATTATCTTGAAGCCTTTCTGCTCTTCAAGGTAGGTAAAGGCAGTATTGAAACTTCTGAAAACAGTAGGAATAGCCAAAACTAAGGGCAAATTCATCCATTTCTTTTATAATGGAAAAGCTAAACAGATTTCGTTACAGCAAGACAAACCCAGCATCTTTTGCAGGGAAATGAGCAAGAGAAGCATTCCAGAGTTATGAAATCTATGCAGAAGCCATTAAAATGCAAATCATTTACAGTGTTCTCTACCAGCAGATGCAATTTAGTAAGGCATTGAGGTTTACCTCAAATCAGATAAACTGAGATAAAAGCAAACTTGAATTCATGTTTAGGAAAAACAATCTCCTAGGTCATTACATCCCAAGATTATCTTTTCTAAACAAATCTTGAGAGTATTAACCCTAACTCTCAAAATAAGCTTCAGCTTTGAAATATATTAAGAAGCTCATTATATTTACATCTGACAATGCACTCTGGCAAATTATTTTCGTCATCTTAATAATTAGATTTTCAAACCAAACTTTATTCAAAAGAGCAGGAAGATTTTAGGTTATCAAACACCACAGACAATGGGTAGAGATGGGCTCTACTAGATTTGAATTTAGCTTTCAGATTTTAATGGACAAAGCTTCACCTTTTCTGAAATTAATGAACTCAAGATACTACACCAATAACAAACAACATAAAGAAGTGACAATCTTGCCTGGCATGTGCCTTAGGAGACCACTCCATTCTTCTGCCAGTGGTCCCTGCCCCCAGCGCAGGTTTGAGAGAAATCACAAACCAATGCCAATTAATCCAGTTGTACCTGACTTCTGACTGAAAACCTGTTTCATTTCTGCCAACTCAGGAAATACTGTTTTCTTAGAAAACAGTATTTACTTCATGGTATTGAAAAATCACTTAACCAACCCTCACAAAAACTCGGATTACTTTTACACAAGGTGGCTACATTGGTTTCAGAAATACAGACGAAACCTACGTAAATGTGCATAACAAGCATTTTATATTTTAAGCTATACTCTGTTTATTGTAATTTCTTCCATACCATGAAATATTTTATATGAGATTTTTGCTTTTCAAGACATATTGGATTGCTGAGGTTCCATCCAATACAAATATGAAACAGTTGAAACAGGTGTTAACTGTTATGGTACCCATGAAGTGCACCATTTGTCTACTTAATCACCAAATCATAAAAAGGCCCAATTGTAATTTCTAGGTTCACATGGAAAAAATGAAATTGAGCTTTCACTTCAAATGTTATTTTAGTTATTAAAAAAGTTATTACAATACAGGTCATATTTTACAGGAAGGGAACCCAAGATACACTGATTAAGTGAAGTCTTTAAATGAATTACCGTAACTTTGCTGACCTCACACATCAGTTTTGTGTCTTATTTTCCAAACTCCTGAAGTTATCAAAAACTCAGGGTAACTGAATGTGACTTCTTCCTCTGTCTGCATGGAAAGACTGCATTTTTCAGAGAACAAAAAAGCATGTTCTTCTCTTCAGGTCTCAACTATGACAAAAAAAAATATTCCTTGCATCAAAATACTCTTTAAGATGACAGATAACTAGATATTTTCATTTTATCAAGACAAATCAACAGGTGTTCAAGAAGCTGTAGAATAATATAGCCAAAGGTAAGTGCTCAATTATCCTTTGCCTTTCCTACCCACTGAATGAGAAAGATTTTCTAACATTTATGTCAAGAGTGTCCCCATGTTATTTAGGTTTGAGTTTTTTCTGAAACTGCCATGGAAACATGCTAGCTACATAACAGTGTTCAGTTTTATTTACTCCTAACTTTTTAAATGGAATGGACAGATATTTATTGAAAGCCTGAGCTATTTCTCCAAACTCACCGAGCTGCTGTCACACACAAAGAAACCCAACCAAAAACTGCTTTCATTGAACCAGAAACCACCTGATAAAGAGATTGTGTTTTCCTGTGCACCAAGTCAGACACTAACCCACACATGCTCTGAAAGCTTGCTTATATCAAGCCAAGATAAAGAATTCCACCCCCATGACCACAGAGTTAAGCCAAATTGCTGAAAATATGCCTTTAGGAATAAAAAGATAGAGTGTACATTGTTAAAGAAAAAAATCTGGCCTTAAATTGAATCTGCTGAAATCCAAACAAAACAATTTTCCATTTTTCTTGTAATTGCAAAACCAGTCTCACTTCCAGTTTTCAGCTTAGGAACTAAGAAGTCTCAGAGACAACTCAACTAAAATATACAGTCTGGCAAGAAGTAACAAGGCTTAAACAAGCAAGAAATCTGCATGAAAAATCTAAATATCTGAGACTGTTAACTGGCTTTTCAATAAGGTTATGTATTCTTTTTACTCTATTAATGACAGTAAACTTCACTGAATAACCTGTTACACATAGCAATCCCACTATTTCTGAGTCTTATGTGTCTTCAGGGAGTTTTACTGAGTTGATGAATGAAAATCAGACATTCAGATTTTCCTAAACTGATATACAGAGCAATCTCCAGGTTTTGAGGATGCTCACTATAGACAGGTCAGAGTCAACTGACAGCACCAGCAAAGGAGACCAAGTGAAGGGAGAAAAGCTCCAAAATTCTTGACAAATAACTGGAACATCCAACAAAAAAGGTGAACTATACCTGTCCATACACCATGCTGACAAAAAGTAATGACAAAGTCAGGTCCTACATGGTATCTGGAATATTACAGAAACTATCCACTATCTACATATTTTGTGACAAAAGGACTCCTGGGCTAAGAGTGAATGTGCCATCTTTTATTAAGAAGTCAGATAAAAGAAATGAAAAGTCCGAACAAAACCATCCATGATACAAACTTAAAATGTTTATAAGGGAGCATTCTTCCTCTGTTAGAGCAGCCAAAGAAGAACTGGAAGAATTTCAGCATGCTCAGTAAATGACCATAAGCAGCCTGTCAAATATCTGGGCAGTTTTGGGTGGGTTCCACTGCATCTCCTGCTGTTAGCAGGAACTCAGGACACAACTGCTGAGCTCTCCCCAGCGAGGCCAGCTGTGCTCCAGCATCTAACAGACCTAACCAGGTCTGTCCCAAACCTGGGAACACAGCAGGCTGAGTCTAGGCTGCTTGTACCCTGCTGCTGGAATCCAGGGTCAGTGAGCCCCCTTGGCCATGCAGGGTCCATGGGCTCCTTCTGGGCCCTTTGCCAGCTGGAGGAGCCTCCCTGAATCAAGGTCTGAATCAGCAGAATGTGATTGTAAACACAGGTAACACAAGCATAATCTTCATTCTCCACTTAGGATTAGTCATATTCACTTAGAATATTAACTTATCAACTCCCCTGAATACTGTATTAAAATTCAACTGTTGATACTAAAATTAAAGATTGTTGGCAAATAACTAAAACTAGCTCTACAACCAAAACTCACAAAGCTTCACCCATCCATCATTTGTGATGAATAAAGGGAACAGCAACAAAGAGAAAAAGGGGAAGCTTAAAATAAACTACATTTGCTTCCACTAGCTCTGCATGCATTGCCAAGTAAGAATGCAAGAAAAAAAAACCGACAATGTACTCTGAGGACCAAAAAGATAGTGATTTTCAACAAATATTCCTAGAGATTTTCCTCATAGTATTTGTAGGGATCTGACAGATTTAGTGACTGAGAGCTAAGGGGAAAAACAAATAGAAAGGGAAAAAAAAGGGGGAAAAAATTGGGTTCTGCAGAAAGCAACTTGCCTTGTCCATTCCACCATCAATATTTTTAGAGTTGCATAACTATAAAACTCGATCTAAAACCAATAATTTAATACACAACTGTAAATTTTAGCTATCTATTTTTCTAATTTTGCAAAACAAATTTATCCCTAGGGAAAAAGCGGCCTGCCAAGACTCTGCACAGAAATAAGTCAGCTTGTTTATTTATTTTTAGAGACGAGTCACAGCTTGAAGGCAGGCAGTGAAGCCGGGGTTGCTTTGGGAGCCCCTTTTCCCTTGGTGGAAATCTCTTTTCAAAGGCACCCATGGGTGCAGCACGGCCTGGTGTGACTGGAGCACAGCGAGTGCACGGCACAGGATTGAAGAGTTTAATGAAGATTATGAAGTTTGCTTTGCTTCCTGCCACCACTCCAGAGCAAAGCCTAACTGAGCTGTCAGCACTGTATTACCTGATTAAAATGACTCTACTAGCTGCCACTTGCTCACTGCTAGAGCCACAGATGCTCCATGGTCTCTCTAACTGGGTAAAACATCCCTGGAAGTCTCCCACACCACCCTTCAGAGGCACTCAAGGGCTTGTGCTGTTTCCTACAGAAGGAATGCCAGCTGATGCTTCCAAACACATTTTCAAAGCCCTACTCAAGTCTTCATTCCCATGACTAAATCAATGGCCCTGCTTCTAGGATCAGCAGAGAGCTTCTCGGAAATCGCTTAACTAATAAAATTCAACTGAAGTCAAGAAGAAAAACAAAACCAAACAAAGCAAAACTTCACTTCGGATTTCCTGAAAGCATAAGGAGTCTCTGACAAACACAAGTTTGCCATTTCAAGTTTGAAATCACTTTGAGGGTACTGTGAAAGGAGAAGATCCATGCAAACAGTGTACCCAGCTAAAAGGTTTTGGGAAAGAAGATGAGAATTCCAAGAAAGAAAGACTTGATTTTTCATCAAATAATTCCACTCTTATCCCCAGATTTTTAATTACAAACTACATCTTCCTTCCATTTTAATCAATAGATGAAGACAGCTTTTTGACACCTAAATAAACAGCCAAGCTCAACACCCTATTGCTAGGTCCTCTTAAGACAGAAAATTTCCATCTGTGATACTGACAATCACTTTTTTACAAGTGAGTCTATCAAAAACTCAATTATGAGACAGCTTTGTTAAAATCCATTGCTATCAGCATGAGTGAAATCTGATTAAAACCTTATATTAAGTACATTCAAGCAATGCTTGAATCTTCCCCAGTTTTGAGAAAAACATCTTTGAAATGATACTGGAGACAGAAATGAAAAGGGAAAAGAACAATTATGTGACTTCCAGGTTTATAAAGCATTTTTGCTGCCTATATATAGATATAAATAAACCATCTGTGACCTCCATCTTCCTTCACTCTTTGCTAAGCAGCTCCCTGAGAGATGCAAAGTGAAATCAGTCACATCAAAAAGCATCACCTACACCGAGATGTGTAAAGGAAAGGTGCTGTGGTTTAGCTTCCATTAGTTTAATCAAGGAGTTAGTTAATTGCCTCCCTACCTTCCAACAGGACTTCCAGCATTTCAGTTTTCCAGGAAATCTGCAACTCTGTAGCCAAAATGACAGTCTAACCAGAAAAAAAAAACCTCCAATTTTATTAATTTGTTCCAAATCCTTTGTAGTCAAAAACTGCCAGCAGCAGTGTGCAGCCTGCTGTGAAAGCACTCTCCCATTTCAAACACAGCTTAGCTGTTATCAATTCCCTTGACCTGTTATCCCAAGAGAGGCAGCTTTGGAGGAGACAGCTGGACATGGGCAGCTCGAGCAGCTGCAGGAAATCTCACCAACTCACCACATCATACCATACTGCTGTTATAAAATACTGCTCTGCACAGCAATACAGATGATCAATATTTATGCCAGCAACTCACTTGTCCACTACTCTAGGCTTCCTCTCTGACACAAGGAAAGAGACCAAAACACTGACAGGATGAAGCCATTCCAGCCCTTCTTTCACCTGTCTGCCTCAGTTGACACCCCCATTATTATTATTATTATTATTATTATTATTAGTGCATGAGCTGCCATGCACATAACCTGCACTAAATATGGGGGCTGTGGTTCCCTAGGAAAATATTTAAAATGAAAACATGGAAGACAGGGACCCAGGGTGTAGCATTCTGCCCTCTTCCTTCACTGTGGCCACTGTAAACATTCCAGAAGGGACAGGAGAGCAGAGTGAGCTCCCCTAGTGCTGTCACACATCTGGAAATGGGCCAAATCATTCATGGGAGGGCAGGAGAAACAAGAGATGTAAAGCTTGGCATTTTTCTAAAAAGCTCTGCAGTGGGACTGCCTTGAGTCACGGGATGAGACAGCTCAAAATAATAAAAAAAAAAAGCCTCTGAGTGCCTCGGGAGGCAGAACCTCCCTTGCTGCCAGTGCCTGACAGATCCAACTCTGCCCCCAAGCCAGAGTATCTGTTTAACAGGACTCGCTGTTTACAGGAGGAAAGAAAATCATAATATCAGAAGTGCCCTGGGGGCTGATAGAGGATACCTGCCAAATACAAAAGCTCTGCTCTCAGCAGATTGATGGCTGGGGATATTATTTCTAGTTTAGCATTCAACTTTCTCTCAATGCAAAACTTTTCTTGTCAGGTATGAGTACAGATACTGCATGATTCATTGCATGGGAGGGGAGAATGCAGCAAGGCTGTAAAAAAATTAGAAACAAAAACCCTGCAGATTTGGATAAAAATGTACACAATATTTTTCTGATGGTCCTGCTTGTTATGAGTCATTCACAGATGTGGAGTTAAAGGAGAGAAGCCAAGATGAAGTCAAAGACAAAGCTTTATACAGGAAACCAGATTAAGTCTGTTGCAATGCAGGTTAAACACTGAGCTCCAAGGCCTTTTCCAACAGCAAGGAGACACTGCCTGTATCTGGACCCATTATGCTGAACAAGATTCTGGAATACCTCTGACAGGGACGAAAAAACCCCATTATTTGGAATGACAAAGCCTCCTGCTTTTCTAAAATTCAACCAACCCCACACTCTCCAGCTCCTGGATGAAACTGGAATATTTGGGGAACAAAACAAGAGGTTCCTTTTCCTGTCCAGAACTCGCTCGCTTTTAATTTTCATCTCTATCAGAAGGAAAAAACCCAAGAGCCTCAGTTTTTAAATGACACATGTTGTGAACCCTTTTCTAGTCATCTGTTCTCCTGTTTCTGCACTTTCATACAGCTGGTAACACTTGCAAATTCATACCCAGGCTGCTTGGCATCTCCTTTTCCCTTAACCTGAGAATTCTGAATGTCTTCTATTTGCATTCATCAGTTTCAAAATATACTGATTGCCTTAGGTGTAAATTCTTCCCCAGACAGAAATCCTATTCAGGCTTCTTGCTATATTTTAATTCCAGGTTCTAAGGCGTGTGGCAAGAGAGGAATTCTAGTAGAGGGCTGTTCAGTTTAGAACAGTCAATTTGCAGTTCTGGTAAAACTGAGTGTCACTCTTGTAAAACAAATTTGTAATATGTTAGACTACTGACAGTACTACTGAAGCAGTGCCCACTTGACATCAGCTGATGCCTTGAGTATTTGCAAAAAAGTAAATTGGATCTTTTCTGCATCCTTTACTCCCCCTAAATGAAAAACACCAGTTTAAATATACATACAGAAAAATGTAAACCTATTTAAACACTTCATGAGAAGGATAACAGAGCTATAAACCAGTTGCAAAGGACAAAAAGTTTAAAAAGCCAAGAAGAAAAGCATAAGCTAAACAAATTTAAGTAAGTGCAAGCATAAGCACTGATGCATTCAGTTAATTAAAAATTAAGACAAAGGTAAAAATCACACTTAAAAACATGACCCTGTTTTCAGGAATATGCTGTATGTCTCAATTCATAGCTTTAAAGACAGGAAAAAATAGTGCCAGCTCATTCTTGGATACCATCATAATCTACATAACATTTGAAGAAGGCAAGTTCATCAGTTTGACCCAAGAACCAAAACAATTTGTTCAAGTAACATCACTGAGGAAATTGCAAAGCAGATTTGTAAAGAGAGAGTGGGATGGATCCCCCAAAGGGTGGAAGCAGAGGCAGTAAATTTACCCATCCATCCAGTCCAGAGCTGTGTATCACCACAACAAAATGTGCAGCACCTTGTCACCCATTTTTCAATGCACTTGCTGGGCAAGAAACCCAAATTATGTACTAGCACAAAAATACAGTGATGTATATTACTTTGCCAGACTCAAGTTTACTCACAACACCAAGATCTTTCTGCTTTTCAGAAACTAAGGAAATGAAGTAATTGTTTAGGTAAGAAGATCAAAGCACAACAGAAGTCTAGACCCTTCTGGTAAAGGTGAACAAGTTTTATTTTCACAGCTGGTTTTATGTCCACATTTTCATCATCTACATGAATTTTTCTTCTGAACAGTTCTCATATTAAAAAACACAACTGCTATATACAGCTGCCAAAGCATTAAATTGTTCCATTTATGTGCATGCATGTCAACAAAAACATACACATTCACAGTGAATCAAGAATGTCAAGCTCTATAGTTAGGATTTCTGGGCAGTTACAGTAAGAAAAAAGCCTGCACTGGTTTACATTACAATAGTAGAATTTGGCCAGAAGCTTGGCATCCATACCAGTTCCAATCATGCCACATTAGGGGATGTGGACAGCATAAAGTGTTAAGAATAATTTATTAGCTTTTAGTTCAGAATTGTGGACTGTTTAGCAAAATAGAGGACAGCTACTTTAAGCCAAGCAAAAGCATTCCGATTTTAGGGTGTTAAACAAAATTAAATTAAACCAGTTAGGTTAGTTTTAATCTCCTAAGTTAAATTACTCCACCTGGGAAAACCTATCTGCTTTTTCATCGAGGCAGCACTAGGGATACAAACAGTTCTTGACTGAGACTTAGCAGATGTATGTATCCAGAAAAACACTGCTCTAAGCTAGAACCAGGAGAAAGCCGCTTCTGGGCAAAAAGATACAACTCCACAGGAAATTCTGCACTTCTACTGGTCCCATTTCTTTTTATTACCAATGAGTTTTTCTAAGTAAATCATCTTCTATGACAAGTCTGCTGAATGGTAGCAAATCCTTGTGAAATTCAGATAGGCAATTACATTCTTTCACCATCTATTTCTCATTAATTGTCATTGATAACTACAGAAAACATACAAAAATTTTCTTTACAGTGGAAGAGGAGCTGAACAACAGGAGGATAAACCATGCTGATACTGTATTTAGTTTGCTACATATTCTTTGAGAAAACCTGAGCATTCTTGCCAAACCAAGGGTAAGGTGGCATGAACATGAACATAAGGTGGAAATTTAAATTGAAATGGAATTTCAATTTAAAATGGAATTTAGACAAGCAAGCAGCAGAGTCACAGATTCATTTCTGTTTCACTGAGAAGTGCTCTACACTCCAAAGAATGCACGATGGCCCAAGTATTATGAAATTGAGCTCAGGCTGTGTATGACAGTGTCAAAGGAAAGAAACCACAAGTTAGTCACCTAAAGGTTAAAACAAACCCAAACCAAAATCTTATCTGGCAGAACACACAGTGATATTTATTCAAATACCTCAATGCTATTGAGACTTATCTCTCAAAGATCCCAAAGCTCTTTCTGAAATTGAACACAGACATGCTGGAAGCACACATCACTAAAGGCTACACATGGATGAGAAGTTTTAACTGCCCCTTCACCCTAAAGCACTGATCTAGGCTGTCAGCCCCTTTCACATGGGCTCCTTCCCAATTTTGGCAGACCTCAAGAAAAGAAAATCAGTCAAGGATGCAAATTCTGCAGTACTTAAATAAATTAACACCTTATAGGAATAAAGATTACCAACAACTTCACAGCTCAGCCATCAAACCCTGTATGCATTTTTGGGCCATGCTTTCATATACATTAACATGCTCAAGTTTATTTTTCTTGGTTTCCAAGCTGTCTTCTGGCTACAGGGGAGATGTATAGAAATGCAAAGCTCCCTCCACCCAAAGGCTCTGAAGAGATGAGTCTTTAGAAATCCAGCTGCATTAACCACTAGATTCTTTGTGATTTCCACCTCCTAGAGGCAATGTCTTGCCACAGGGTAGCTGAAACGCTCCCGAGGGACTGCAAAGTCCTGGCAACAGCTGGGAACTGCTACATGTGCCAGAGAAATCTTCATTTGCACTTTCCAGCTCTCAGGAAGCAACCCTGCAGAGGGGTGAAACCCTCAGTAGCCACCTGGACTGCTCAAAGCCATCCCAACACTGCCGTGGCCATCAGACTAACTCTAACTAAGCATCCCTTAGGAGTGTGTGCCCTTGAAAGCCAGCCTTTGTGGGCTGCTGAACTTTCACTCAAACCTTGTGAAACCCAGCGAGGTGTTCAAGGACCGGGCAGGAAGGGGAGAGCTGAAGTTGTTGCCTACACAAACAGCCCACAATATGTTACTCAAATCCTAAGATGCTTTTCTTTTCAAGCACAAGCAAATCACTGACTACAGTGTACCATCTCCAAGACTTGCATTGTGGCCCCCTGCTATCTAATTTGTATTTTTATTGACTCAAAGGTATTTCTATAACTGCTGTTTACAAGAATTGTAGAAGTCAGGAAAACTCTACAAAGCTGCATTTACACAGCCTTGTGATACAGTGCAGGAAATACTTAAGCTAAATTAATGACCACAAGTAAACAAGAAGGCATTGTTTTGTGGTTAGACAACTGTAATTCTGCCTTACACAACTCATTTATCTAAAAACCTTGACTATTTCTGATATTAAATTTCCCTTGTTTATGTTCAAGACTCAAGAAAGTCCTGCTTAGAAGAGCTGATACAATACAAAACCCTTTAAGTTCATGCAAAATAAACTGGAAAGAAAATTGTAAACTTAAAAGGATATAAAATGTCAAGTGTGGAGAAGCAAAAAATTAAAACAAAGAATGCGCAATTTCTGCCAAAATCTAGAAAAACAAACAATAACAAGTAAGGAACTAATATTTGGCCCACTTCTGCCTCCAGTTCCTGTGTGGGGGCTTTAGCTAAAGAAATATCATGTTTTAGCAAACAAAAAGAGGCTTAAGTAGTGAGATATTAGTGCAGCTGATTTAATGCAATGCTGCTTTCAGGACTAACTGTTTTACCATTTTTGCTCAGTGTTACTCAATTTGGATCTTTTCCATAAAAGGTTATGTCAATTTTTTTTCCTGTATTATGTTAAGAATCAACTCCTTTTCCAGTAATAAACACAAAACCAATTCTTTATCACCAAACACAGAATGACACTACCACCTATTCATAAAAACCACTATGGGCTGAGCATTGTGTAACATCTCTGAACATGTTGCACTTGCAAAACATCCCAGTTTTTATAAATAATGCCGATGTGTTTCATGCTTTCATAAAGCTTTTGCCAAAACATTCGCTTTTAAAGTGACATGGAAAGCTTAGTAATCTGGAAGGAATGTCAGTGAACCAAAGGGAAAAATCAAGTCTACTTTCAAACCTTCCTATTTGCCTTGTTACCTGGCAGTTGGTGTTCTTGGGAGGAGTCCTAATTAACCAACATAATTAATGCACACATCCACATCTGTTGAGGCTGAGTTGACATGGTACACTTACCAATTTTATGATACCTTTTATAATTAAGGACTCAACAGCGAATAAAACCAAAACCACAGCCAGTTTTTGGACAAAAAAAAACTTAAAGTGTCATCTGATAATTAGATAACTATTAGATTGTTATGGCAGCAGGCAAGTTAGACTAGAAACCACAGGAAATCAAGCTTTTACTAAACAGGTACAGAAGTATTGATGAGGTTCTTTTCAAAAAGACCAAGAAAAAAGTGGCATGAAACATCAACTTAAGTATCAAGGAAGCCTGGCAAAAGGAGAAATATTATCCAAAAGTCTTTAAAATAAGCACAGCCAAGAGCCATACACAGGGAACACTGGAAGAGATGGAGAATAATTCTAGCTAGGAATGATAAGAAAACCAATATAGGAAAAAGGGCTCTTTTATTTATTTATGGAGCCATGTTTGCTCCTGAGAAATCTCTAACAGTGTGTGACTCATATGATGTGAAGCACAAGCAGGCACATACATAAGGTACTTCCAATTCAGTTATACAAACAGGGTATTCTTCATTTACAAGAAGCACATCTGTATGCTGCTATGTGGGAAAACAAGAACGCCGTGCAAATGTGGGATTTCTAACTCAAACAACAGTTTTGTTTCCAACAGGCAAGGGGGCTTTGAACTGCAAACCTTCCTAAGGAAATAGAGTCCACTTGAGAGCAGGGCAAGTAGCTCAAAGTCAGCATTCCCAGACATAAATAAGCATGTACTGGGGTCAGCTTTCTGTGAAAGAAATGAGCTACCCATCAATAAAAACATGACTATACATGTGTTTGCAACAGCCATCACTAGTTTCTTCAAACAAAAACCATGTGAGTGTTTTATATTCAACAAAACTGACAATAAACCAAGCCTCAAGCACTCAGTTCTGCTGCAGAGTAAAAATATAATGGCACTGTTGCCACTTGACAGTCAAGGGGATCTTAGCTTTGTATTTCAGTGAAAAACAATCACCACCCTGGAGCATAGATTGGTCAATACCCCTTATGTGCCCACATTTGGCTACTGTTTCCAGTAAACACCAGCTAGTAGTTCATTTTAAAAAACAAAAATAAAGCCTACAACAAAGCCTTGTTCTAGTCCTAATCAGACCCAGTTAAATACTGAAAAAAATTTTCATTCTCTATCAAAATGTGTAATAGGAGTAGATTAACAATGAATAGCAGGAACAAAACCCCCCTCAATAAAAATCACACTGTTTATGTAAGAGGTGAACACAGCCTCACTTTCTCTCTGATGACTATTTCAAGCCATGCAATTTTTCAACACCAAATTGCAATGCATGCAGGCAAGTATCACAATCACAGAAAAATCTATCATTTTCCAAGCCCTCCATTACTTCTTCAAAGCTTTATCAAGCCCTCAGAAACAAAGTCTTTCACATATTGGGTGAGATTTAGACTTCTTGGAAGTCCTGGAAGCTAATTTGCAAGTTTAAAAGAAGTAAACATATAATATATATAACAAACCCAAAATAACGTGTAATGCTTCTTGCTCTTATTTAACAAAAAAACCCTCACAGAACAACCTCTTAAAATGTGTTGTTCTCAATATAGTGAGCCTGTGACCTTTATTTCAGCTTTTTTAATCACACAGAGCAACTCAGATCCAAACAGCCAGGTCAGTATTCCCACAGGTTTGCAAGAACTATGCAAAGCCTGGAATAATGCTGAATAAGCCACAAAGCCACCCAGGAGAAAAATAAAAACAAAGCTGTACCACCAGCTGAAAACTGAAAATTTAAGGCTAAGTTTACTCAAAATTGCCAACCCAATAATTATTTTCCTGAGAAAGGAAGGAGAGGATAAATCATGGAGCCCTTGAATATGAAAATGCCTGCTACTGAGGAACAGGAAAGTTAAAAAAACCATGACAGCCTTTGCTCTTCACCATCCAGAAACCTCTGCTTTAAAAAAAAAAAAAACTGTCCACAAAAGATTCCAAGCATTCTTCTTCCATTACAATTATATAGATTTCAAGATGTTCCACAATGTGAACCAAAGCTTTGTGCAGTGCAAAGCAGCCAACAGAAAAAATACATTGTTCCTGCAGTTAAAATGGATTAGCTTTAAAACCAAGCAGAAAAGGAAAAAATTGAGGACTTGCTGCTCTAGTTCCTCTGCTGAATGTTTGGAAAGTTCATGTTTCAGCCATCTTTAAGCAGAGTAAACAGCACTTGAAGAGGAAGAAGGTTAAACACTAAGTTATACTGATGGAGTCAGGGATCTTAAATGACAAACGCACTGAGAAAGGGAAAGAACGAGGCCCCACAGAGAGAACTGGAGCCGTGCTCAGCCCTGCTGTCACACAGCACACACCAACACCACCAGGGGAAATGGGCATCTCCAGCTCAGGAAAATCCTCCCTACAGCCCAAGTGTCCACTCAGAATAAACTGCACCATGCCTCCTGCAGAAAAACGGCAAACACAGCCCTACCCACACATGACAAGTATTAGGCAAAGCCTCCTACTATTGACTTTATTTAGCTGGGTCTCCCTAGAGTTGCAATTAATCCCTAGGAATTTGCCAAGTTCCTAAGTTTGCAGAGACTGTGGGCGATTTTTATACCAAGCCTGTTTTTTGCAGTTGAAAAAAGTCCATATACTCAGAGAAATGCAAACCCAAGATTCAAACACCATCTCCTGATCCTGAAATCCAGATATTTAAAAAAAACCCATAGAATTATAAATACATATGCCTTATTTACTCTAAAGACAATATATACCATCAACAGCACCTCATCTTGAGCTCAAAAATAATACAGAGGTATCAACTGCATATAGTTTATTGCACAGATGCAATAGGACAAGTATGACCCACCAGATGTGGCTCCCATCTCCAAAATTCATGCTGTTCTTGAGATAAACATGACAGTATTGCGCTTCCTACTGTGCCAACAATGACTTTATCACTTGATTTATGCTTCTTCCTTCATGGTGCTTGTTTACCAGTCCTATTTCAACTATTTGAGCTGTTCCTTTAAAACAGAATTTGGCTATTGTTTGCTTTTTTTTGGCACATCACTAAAACCAATGAGGCATTTACAATTAGCACTCATAGGTGGTATGAAGACCAGTAGATTGTTCTGTAAGGACAAGCATCTAAGTTTATAAATTACTTTTGTGGAGGAAAGGACATTGTAACAGCCAGAAGTTACAGTCAAAGAAGCTCAATAGACCCTGAAAGTCTCTCCCTATCTCTACCATGCATAATTAAAAAAAGAAAAAATCCAAACCATCTAGAATTAACAGACGTGAAACTCTGGAGAGTGTACTCCATTTCTGGAGTTCATAAGCCATTATTATTACGACTGCCAAAAAAAGCAACGTTTCCTGTTTGCATTTTCTTCTTCTGTTTTGATTTTGGTTGAATTTGGGTATTCTGTTACAGCTCAACTGGATTTCACCATAAAATACTTTTTGGCTCTTTAAGTTGCTACCCTGAAATCATGAGACTGCTTGGCTACCACAAACCCACAACCTTGGCAAAACCGATTTGCAGAAATGGAGACAAATCTTTTCTGTAACTTAATGAAAAGTAATCACCAAATTTAAGGTGTCAGAAGAAAAACTTTGTTTTAGAAAAGAAAAGCAAATAAATTTCTGTTGCCTAAGCTGTCACAGTGAAATGTTAACCAGCTCTCACTGTGCCTACATGGGATCAGAGAGGTTTCCCCAGAAGAGGAAACTACTCTTCCATTGATGAAGAAATACCACCAGGGAGCTGAGACAGCTCAAGCACCAGTCCCCAGGGTGTTCAGTCCACTTCAACCTCTATATTGCAGTAATTAACCAATTTCTGCCAGAACCATCCCAAACCAGTCTGTATTTGAGCAAGAGGAGCCAACCTGGGATCCACCTGCAGCAGTAACCACCACTTACAGAAGAACAAACAAGTGTCATTAGAGCACATGAAAAAAAAATTGAATTAGAAGTCATTTAACTTGCCAGAAAAGGTGTTTTCCTCCTGAACAGCCTCTTCACCTCTACTTCTGTCCTTAAAAATGTTGAGCTACTCTCCCTTTAAATTCAGTAAGGTTTAACTCATGGACTACCTCAAAAGAGAAACTGACTTTGTATTTCTGAAGTAAAAGAAATACAAGAGCAGAATGTTTGAGAAGACTACACCGCTTGGGAATCACAAGAGACCACAAGGACTATTATATTTTATAATTAGAGAACCATGTTTTCACTTGTGCTGATGTTAAACCCTTTTACAGAATATAAAATTACTCAGACATTATCAAGAGCACATTCTTACTCCTTTGATTATTAAAATGGTGGAAGAAAGGTTAAATGACAACAAAATGCTAAATATTAAGGACTTTCAAGTGTTTCAGAATGAGAAGCTCCATCTGTAAATTTACCATTGCCTTCACACTACCAGGTAAAATTGATCTACTTTACAAATACATGTATTCCCCTGATTATTTTTTAATCACTTGCAAGTAATTAAGATGAGTAAAACAGCACACCACCAATCCCTTACAAAGTGACTACTCAGCTGTATGCAAAACTACACTCCTGAAGTCTCTACTGTCATCTAGAAGATGGCAAAAATTCCTTTATGGCTGTGGCTCTTCTCTTTAGAAAAATGCAAATCCACGCTGACTGACACCCCACCAGCAGCTCCACACCATGCTCCTCCAGTTCACATCTTTAACATGGAAGTCAACATGCACTGCAGCATCTGAGCGCAGCAACCAAAATGCACCCAAACACCAAACATCCCAACCATCTTGCCCCTGCCTCCGCTCCACTGAAGCCTGATGAACCGGAGGAGCTGTTTTGGGACACACATGACACACAAAGAACCCACCCTGGGTAGGTACATGGCAAAGCACCCACTCCAAAGCCCACACTCAAATGCCATGTTCACCAATGATCTATACCCTGCCTGAAAGGGCAGTCAGGAGAGGATGGAAAAAGGCTGTGTCCATGCAGCCCCTGCAGGCTCCCTGCCTGCCCCTGGCCTGCTCTCACTCACAAGAAGCAGAGCAGCCCCAAGTCTGGGTACCACATGCAGAAATTCCAAACGTGCTCCAAGTGATCTCCATCCATCACACTGCTGGGAGGGGGCAGAAAAGAGCTGGTGAGTGGTTCCTCCTCCTCTCCTCCCATAAAACAGCACAAACAGAAAGAGAGCAGAAGAGAGGCTGAACAGAAGCACTGAGCAGCTCCTCTTCCGACAGCGTTCCTGGCTGCCATGCAACGTATGGGGAGATCCTTCCTGTGCACATCCAAAGCTACTGGACTTGAATAATCCTCTTAGTCACGTCTCCCTTCGCCCCTTGGGTGAAGATTTCCCACTTTGAAGTTTCCCATCCGTCTGAAAAGCTTGGCTTTGCCGCCCTGCACTCACCCTCTGGGCTGGCTAACCTGCACAGGCAGCTGTGTCACTCTTTCCTTTAGCTCAGCCCTGCCAGACCCAAGCCACTGCTGCACTTGGAGGATGAACATTCCTTTAACTCACGCAATGCAGAGCAGGAGCAGGAAAGACAGACACCAAAAGCAGCCTCAGGCAGCACAGAGTTGTAGCACAAAGCTGACAGAACTTAATTCTTTAACACATTATTAAAACCAGTCTCAAACTCTCTGCTGGCTATTCAAGCCTGGAGGGAAGGCAGTGCCAACAGAAGCTCTGCAGTGATACAGGAGAGACACCCAATGAAAAGATTCCTGCAAATATGCAACTGACGTCTTCTAAGGAAAAAAAGTGTATTAGCATTTTACATTTGAATTGATTTGTATTATATTCTCAAGTCAAAACACCACTGACTCTTGTCTCTCTACATAAACACAGAATACATATTTCCAATGACATAGAAACCAATTTAAAAAAAGCTTCAGTTAGATAAAATTTATCCGTTGTCCAAGTTTGCATCTTTCAGGTGATAAATACCTAAAACTGTACTTAAAATCCAGCAAAATAATCTCCTAGCACTCATTTCCCCCAAACATTTAGAAGAACACAGAAAACAAAGTTTTGTAAATGTTTAAATATATACAAAACTTTGCAATACTCTACTCTTTTTTTTCCCGCAACTTAAATGATTCCTCATGTCTCAAAACACTGGAATGACTTTTTTTATTTCTGCCAAGTCTCTGTACAATCTAAAGATGTCACTGAAGACCACTTAAAGTAAAAAACCTGAGTGCTGCTAAGCAACCCAGAAAACATCATTACATGTGCAATTGTTTAGTGCATTGAAAAATTTCACACTTATTGGGAGTCCATGTATTCTGCACTCTAATGATGGTAATGTCTTCCACACAGAGGAAGAAAAGAAAATTCTGCAGAATATGTTCTTATTTCAAAAAGGAATTGCTTATAAAGAACTGAAGATTTGATCAGATTTATTCACTGTTTCTGCACATGGAACAGATTAGGAACAGATTCTCTCTTATCCACTATTTCATACACACTCTGGAAGCAAGTTTACTAAGGAAAAACAGCACTTGTGTTTGTTTAACTAAAAAAACTAAAGACATACCAGGATTCTTTTCCACTATATAAAACAGTATTTTAAAAATGTATTCCACATCTAGACTCTTTACATCAATGCTATTTTAACTGCTCCAGCTGCATATAAACAAAGGCCATTTAATGTAATTTAATATTTCACCACTCTATAGCATTTCTCACCCATGGATATGCTTACACATCCTGAAGAAGGGAGACCAAGTCTCATATTCCTTTTGTTGAGAAGGATTTCCATATCCCAGCAAGGGTGACATGCAAAGGTATCCTTTATTTCAATTACACATAAATACATGTGTGTTTTCCCATTTAAATGTAAGTATTACACACACAGAGACATGGTTTTAAACACAGGTGATTTTAACCCCTTTCTGTTCAGCACATGGCTCATCTTTCACTCATCATGGCTCCATACCGCAGTGTAGTGTTCTGCACAAGAACTCCCTTACAATAAAGCTCCTGGTTTAATTACATTGCATCCCAGTTTATGCACCATCTCACCATAAAGGTCATTAGGAATATCACCAGAAAACATCAATGTAACTGAACATAAAAAAATGTTTCACTGCATCACTTATAATGGACTTAATATTTATTTTGGAATTATGGATTTCATTTTTTTCATCTCTCAAGATGCTTGGTCTTAAGTTACCAATCTTGTATATTCAACTGCCATAAATTTATTGCAGGCACAGACTGAACAGAGCAGAGCCAATCAAAATAGACATAATCAAAGCCCTCCATTCACACAGAGTGATTGGCAATAAGGTAAAAGGCACATTTTTAAAAGGTTAAACCACTAATTGAGAGTGGTAACACAGATTCCCCAAACCCAAGTTTGCTTAAAATGTTAAAAAAAAATCATCACCTGTACGCAGAATTAAAAAATGTTTTATAAACAAAAAAGGATGAGGTGAAAATCTATTTAAAACTTTGGAATGTGTGGCAACCTCACCATGAAACCTTAGACTATCAAAACAATCACAAATTTTAAAGCTTTACATAGCAAAAGTAGAACAAGAGACAATGGCAGGAGCTGATGCCCACCAGGAAGTTCCATCTGGACATGAGGAAGAACTTCAGGAGGCAGGACCAGATGACCCCCTGTGCTCCTTTCCTGACCCACTCTGTGACTGTGTGAGCTAAGAACAGCACAGATCTAGGTACATGTTCCAGAAAACAAAAGCAGCACTTCAAAACAACAGGATAAATCACTAGTGTTATCAATTCCTCCCTCCACTTATCTTTTAACATTGCTTCCTTCAGACCAGATTTACTTGGCTTAACATCAATTTTCAGATATGTTGTACTACAGACAATTTAGCTCAGCTTGATTATAAAAATATTGCAAGTTCTCCTCACAAGGAAATCTAGCATAATTCCTTTCCAAGAACCAAGTTTAAACTTGATGATGAAGCCCATGATCTGAGCTGTTCCACAAGCAGCAGAATGGTATTTTGGGTTTGTTCTGCTTGTCATCTCATAACTAGTATGGACAATCATTCAAGCTTTTACACATACTTTGTGCCAAGTGAGAAAACACATAGCTCAATCTTTTTGAGTACATAACTTGAACTTGCAGATATATTTAACTTGAATAATCTGGAATGAGGCTTCATTTTTTCTTCCCTTGGCACTCTTATTTATAGTTTTTTGCTTTCAAAACCTCTGTAATATCTTATCAACCAGAGCAAAATCCTGTGCCCATTATAACTCCTACAAATAGAAGTTATTTTTGCAAGCTAAAAAGCTGTAGAGAAGGGCTAAAAGATGCAACAAAATTATCAACCCATAGCTTCTTAACATGTTGGGCAGGCACACAGGAAAACAAACCAACCAACCAACCACAAAAACTTTTCTATGAGATGGGGAAAAGAAGTACCTATAAAACCCCAGTATAATAAACATTCCTCAGCATCTACATACTGCAAGCCTGACAGTAACCACATAAGCACAATGATTGCTGCTTATTTCTCCTCGAAAACCATTCTTACAGACCTGACTCATATCACATAGTTCTAGGGGAAAATGGAACCAAGATTTTGCAAAGCCTCCCGGGCCTGGCCTGCAGAGAAGTTTAATAAATGGAAAATGGATGGCTCATGCCTCACTTGCAGCTACCCGTGTTCCCAGCAAGCAAAAAGCCAAAAGAGGAATGGGGACTCACTCTTTTCATACATTAATATTCGAGAAAAAGCTTCTCCATACAAGTTCATCAAGTTTTATACATAAGGAGTATTTTTCACAAGTTTTATTGCAACCTTGACATGCCAGGCAAGCCCTGGAATAGCAGCAGAATGGGGAATGCAGCTGCCTCGTGGGTGGCACCAGCTACACTCACCAGCTTCCCACCTCTGGGAAAAGGCTCAGCAGACAAATCAGATGGGACAAAGAAAAGCAATTTTTTCAAAGTCTTAAAGCAGCAAAGCAGAGAATATTCCTTCCAGTCCAGTAAAATTTCTACCAGGCTGCATTTGAGCCCTTCTAGAAATGGTAACAGCTAAAACATTTAGCTGCATACAAAACTATCACTTATCAAGGGCTAAGTACATCTTCAGGTGGCAGATTGTGTGGGTATCCTGGAAAGTACCTCCTCAAGTGACCAGTGTGCCCCAGAAGTTCACAGCCCCCAAAGGAACAGGCCAAAATCTCATCTTTAAAATTCTAGGACATATCAACACAGGCAATTAAAAAAAAATCTAAGCAATAAAAAAGGAGCTCTACTCCACAGCATTTATAAACTGTTGATCTCAAGATGCCAAATTCAAGACACAGCTGCTGGCAGCTGGCCATTTGGGAGGTAGTCAGAATGACTGGAAATCTCATGCCTTTTAAATGCATCATCTTTTATTGTCTTTCTCACCTCAAGTGATACATTTATAAATAATTTTTTTAAAAACCTTTCACCCTTGAAGGAAGAGAAACCTAAAGAAGAAGTTACCTCCTGTTTGTTCTTACTCACATGTGCAAGGAAGACACTTGCAGGAAGGACAAACTGAGCAACGTGTCCTTCTGTGGTTTACACAGCAGAATCCAAGCAGCAGAGATAGCAGGACTGTGCTCCAGTCCCAGCTGCACTCCCAAGCCCTGTTTTCACAGCTTGCTCACATAGCACCAGCAAGAACAGCAAGCTTAGGAGGATGCAGTGTAACCCAGAGCACCGTGTCCCTGACCTGCAGCACTGGAACCAGCACGGCCACTGCCAGCTCCCAGTCACCCCAGTTCATCCCATCCCTAGAGCAAACCCTGACAGAGCCTCAGCCAAAGCTCCAGCAGGTGAGAGGCACACAGAGCTAACCACAGCTACATCCTTGCAGGACTGTCACTCCAAAAGCTGTCTGGAGGCAGCGAAGCAGCAGCACTCACGTGCTGCCACAGCACATCTGTGTCCCAGCTCACCCAGGCAGGCTGCAGGGACCCTCCAGCTGTGCTCCTGTGGGCCAGAGCACCCCAACACCACGGTTTGCAGCCAAACACAGCCCCAGCAGCCTCGAGTGCATGAGAACCAAGACCTGCCCTGGCAGCAGCTGCCTGACCCAGCCATTATCTTGGTTTCCTGGGGGCCAGCACGACCAAATCCTACCAGAACTGCTAAAGGTGCTAATTGGTAATGCTAAACATTAATAAACACTGAACTTTAATATTACAGTCCAATCTCAGATTTAGTATTTTAACTCAACAACTGAAACTGTAGTTAAGAATTCTTTAATTCCTTTGCTGTCCAAAAAAGACAGCAGTGACCTCACTTCAGCACTGAACACTGCAAAAACTGGAAAGTCTCCAGAGTTTATGGACTATTTCCTTTTCAGAAAAAGAGGAAAAGCCATAAAATGACTTTTTTTTTTTTTTGCTTGTCCTGTCATTAGGCACCACTGAGAAGACTCTGGCTTCATCTGCTTATATCCTCTGACACTCACAATTCATATGGTGTACCCTGCGCCTTCCCAAGATTAAAGCTAAACAATCCAAGCTCCTCCTCTGGCTCTCCTCTCAGGAGAGAAACAGCAGGAGAACAGCTAGGAGAGAACAGTGTTGCTACATGCCCATCAACCTCTCTATGAAATCTGGCTTGCAGCAGAAAAAGTAAATCAAGTTATGCTACCAGGCAAGCGACTTAATCAGACACTTAGTGTTTGGTTATGGATTTGTTTTCAATCCCATATCCATCACACCCATCTTTTTCTGCAGAGACATCAAGAGTTTTTCCACCCAATATCCAAAAACCTGCTTTCACACATGAGAGAACTCGTTGATTACTCAGATTCCTTAGACTCTATTTTCTAGTGAGATAACACTCTCACTCAGGAGTGTTCCTTCAAAACATCAATAAAACTTTAACATGAAACTATTTATGCCAGTAAAGAGGATATCACTGTAGATATCTTTACATAAATCAGCTATAAAAGTCACCGAAACATGAAGAGTTGCTTTGCCTCATCCAATACACTCATACTGGTCTGAGCCAGAGACAAGGAACAAAAATACTGAACAAAAGCTGAGGCTATGTTCGAAGAGTGGTTTGAATCGATTAAAGCAAAATTATTTTAGAAACTACCACTGATTAATAGGTAGCATCTTAAAGAAGAAACCCTAAAGAAGAAATCAAGTGCTTATTCCTTCAGACAGCTTATTGGGTGTGTATATTTTCAGTAGGTCAACTCCAGCTCGTGTAGTCACACTAGTTTTTAAGCTCAAAGTTCAAGAAAGTCACCACTGAGTCTTCACAGCAAAGGTCACTACTGTAAAAATATTTTTCAAAAAGCTATTAGTTGTTTGACACAGAGGTTTGAAATTTAAAAAAAAAAAAAAAAAAAAAGGCATGTTCCATTGTTTGAGAGGCATCAAGCCAAGAGCTGAAATGAGTACTCAAAATAGGACATATTTTCCAGTGGAGGTAAAGATTACAATATAACCAACAGGAATGTGCAAGCCAGCAATACTTAACTCGGCAGCTCGTGCCAAACCATGATAGTCCCTTGTACTACTTGAACACTGAAACTTGAGAAAGTGGTATTATTACAATTGTTAATAGTGGAATGCAAGAACTACAAGTCACACAAATTCATTTCATGTATTTATTTTTTGTAGAAATAGACTATTCAGCACTTTGGGGATTTGAAAACCTGACAAAGAACTTGGATTCTTTTTTCTTGCTAGATATAAGTTAAAAACCAAATGTAAATGCTATTAGGAAGGTTCCAATTTCCCCACAACTACGTCCTTGTATAGGTTATGCTGACACATTACAAGGAAAAAACTATAATAAAAACCACCAACACAAATCTCACAATTTAGTAGGAAAACCTCACATTTTCTTCTTCTAGGAAAAGCAACTGTGGTTAGGACCTACTAAAATAAAGAGTAAGGTATTTCAGTATGAATCTGATCATAGACAAGACATAGTTCACAACTCTTGGAGCTCCAAGAGGGACATGGGAACTGTAAACAGGAGTATAAATCAACAGCACTCTGAGTATTTGTAACTTCAGCTGCAAGCAAGGTACACTAAGTATTTGAAGGACCACAGTACACTTGGGTTTTTTGTACAGATTTCTGCCACCATCACAAACACACCAAGAAATCCAGGGGAATATCAGTAATTCCTGCCTAGCCATTTAAACATAAAACCCCAAAATAAATTTAACACTGAACTTGCCCTCCCTGCAGACATCATCACATGAACATTACAACTGCCCGTTAAGCACCCAATTTGCTCAAAATTTGTACCTTCAGGGTCCAGCCTCTAATAAAACCATTGTTTGTAGCACTCAGCAGAAGCCTGGGTGTCTTAGAATATTTCTGTCTTCTTTAGCACATTCCAATAAAAGTGCTTTTCTTCCCCCAGACTTTGCCTGCCATATGTATCAATTTATCATCCTCTGCAGATGAAACAAACTAATGCAGAAGACGATGAAAAGTACTGAAGTAAACTTTCCAACAGTTACGGATTAAGTAGGGAAAATACACTTGTTTAAACACAAGTTTCACCTGATGGATCAGCAAACAAAACCTGGTTATCACCCAGCCATCAGAAAGAGGCATTGCCTAAGTACAGTCAAGACCTGACAATGGTCTCAAGGTGACCTTTAGGCAAAGGAATTAACAATTGATTTACAGTAAGTTTCGCCTGGATTAAACCGTGCAAAAAAGTTAACTAAGTATCCGTGTCACCTCCTCCTAAGAAAAACAGGGGTTGTTTCGGCAGAAAATTACTAGCTGAGCATTCTTCTAGCTCGCCATGACAGGCAAAGAGCCCCAAAACAGAGGGAGGAGGATGGGGGAGAGCTCACTCAACGCTGTAGTGGCAGGACACAGCTACACAGAGGCACCTCAAAGAGCTGCTTGCACTGACTGCTCACACTGAATTTGTTACAGCACTTGTGTCCTTCCTGCCTGGAAAGCGATCAGTGACCCACTGTTATTTTTAGAAATCGAGTCTACATTACATTTATGTTTATTACATGAACTCAGATTGACATGATTCCTATAATTCTGGCCTACTTCAGCTGCCCTGTGACATAACCAACAGAGCCAGTACCACACTCACTGCTACTTTCCAAGGTGCCCACCTTGTAGCAACACAACCTGCTCCGTAAGAGGAGCTTGAGACCAAATTGGGTGCTTGTGCTGCTGAGTGCTCTTCAGAGCTTCCTGGCCATGCAGGTCTCTGCTTTTCTTCATGTGTTTGTTTATCAACAAACCGTCAGGAAAATGCTGAATTACCTCATAAGGGGAAAAAAAAATCTCAACAAAACCAATAAAAACACAGAACAAAAAAACCACCATCCATAAAGTTTTAGATCCCTAATTAAAATTACCCTGAGGAGCCCTCAAAATGAAAGATGAAGCACAAAAAAGTACAAAACAGAGTGAAGAAAACAGAATTTTAACAAGCAGAGTCTTGTACTTGAATGAAAGAGGCATATAAAATATGGGCCCACACACCATTGCTAGATTTAGACTCTTAGTAAAAACAGTATGGATTTTTTTTGTTAGCAAAGTACTATCGTGTGAGAGTGCATTATAAAGTCGAGTGCTTAAGCCACCCATACCACATAAGAAAACCCCTACATCTGCTAAAGAACACGACAAAGAAAAAGGATTATTTGAAATGCAAGATTGGCGTAACATGTTGTAACCAAGAATGAGACACATCACGCAAGCAAAAAGAGGTGTTGCTTTCTTCGGTTTGGATTTCTTTTTAATGTTCATGGCCAACTTGTCTAAGCATACTGATTGCTGCAACATCAGCTGATAGATTATACTTTTTGGACAGCTTTCCTAGGTTTACTGTTCTGCCTCTTTACAATAATACTGAGCTTCTACGGTAACAGGCACTCACACACTAAGTAAATCATCCCACAATATGAAGTCACCTGAGCATTTACCAGAACTTGTGCAGAGCAGCTGTAATTAATTGGGCTACTAGGAAATACCATCTTCTGCCACTGCTGAAAGGAACAGCTGATCTGTTTTACTCATATTGGCCTCCTAGAAAAAAAAATTATTTTAGAAGTATCTGTTCACCAAGAAGCTGATGAAGATGTGAGGCAGAGAGCTTACACCCCACTATAAAGACTGAGATTTGTTTATAGGACACAATTCCAGTCATCTCTGTGCAAGTAATAAAACAGTGATACAAAGAAGATGGGCACAAGGAAAAAACAGTTCTTATTTGCAGGGGTTTACCACAGCTTTTGCAATTTCTGATCCTCCACACTGAATCATTCAGGAAATACCATTACAATTATTTTAAAGTGAGGGGAGAAAAAAAGAACAGTAGCAGAAGTATCCTCAAAATCTCTCAAAATTTTTAACACCTCAAGTCTGATTTGATTTCTGCTTCAGATACAACTGGTAGCAAACTACCGGCACGTCCTCTTTCTTGGACTTTCTGCAGTTACTCTGTATCTCACAGGAAGGTGCCCCAGCCCCCTCACGAGCTGCAGAGACTGTTATTCCCAGGTAAACCCTGCTGGGATCAGCCACGGCCCTCAGGAAACTGCTCACAAATTGTGGGAAAAAGGAAAATAACCACAGCAGCAACACACAGAAAACTCAGCAATGCAAAAACTAACAGAAGCACTGAGCTGAACACGGAGTTGCTGCACATTCTTTCTCCCAGATAGTTTTTCTTACATTTCACGATTAGTACAGTAAACAACAGATGTTGATGAGCAAAAAAATAAAACCACCAAGGCACCCCCAAGCAAGAATGAGAACATTTCCTGATAAGTTCCTTCAACAGATGCTCTGGCTTTAAAGACAACTGGACTAAAGACAACACATTCTCACTCTTCCATAATATAAGAAAGGTGTGGTGATTGCTAGAAGACATTCTAAGTTTTTTAATCATTTAAAAATTAACTTTCCCAAGTGTAAACAAGCTTTCTAGTGGCTAGTAAAAGCAGAAGAGGAGCTCTTAAGCACCGAATAGGAATAAAAAGCTGTATTTATACCAGCCTGAAATTTTTTAAGAAGTGTAAGAAATTGGTAACTTTTGGTAATAAGAAATCTGCTCATCATCACTTGGATTGAAGAGATATAATTTCCGCATATTTTAAGAACTTGCAGTGAAGGATCTGGTATTAGAAAGCATAGGGAACATAACCCTACAAATTATCTAACTAGAGTTTGTTCCTGGAGATGGTTCACACTGCTTCATTTCCATTGTCCCTTTCCTACTAGGGCCAGTGTAAGCTTCCACTCCCAAAACATGGACACAAAATGTGGGGAGGGTGGAAGAAGCTAAGAAATAAAATGAAGTTTGGTTTGTAATCAGTGGCATAGCTGACTGAATTTCTGGGTACCAGTTACAGACCTCACCTCATGATGCTTTCCCTAACAGAGCTGCTTGGTGCTTGAGGTTTTTGTAAATCGAGAGATGACACAAACACTCGTAAAGCACAGAGAGGAAACGGACAGAAAGTGACAATGTTTACCAAACATCCCCGTTTCCTCACAGAGAGAATTACTATGCTTGCTTCTTGCTTCCTAATAAGCAGTTTTTCATTAGCAGTAAGCCAGATAGTTCAGATTTGCACATAAAGCCACTTATTTCCAAGTACAACATAAACTTTCCACCACATTAAGGATAACTATCTGATGCAAACCTTCCCCAAACCATCACCTGAGGAATGTGTATTCTAGACAGGGCATACAGCAACCTCACATCAAAAACAAGCAGTATTCTGCTTATATTTTCTCACGATGCTTTCTCATTCATACACTTTTTGCTCTTTTATTCTTCTTACAAAGATAAGAAATAAAATTTGAAAAAGGAGCAAAGAAATATCTTACAATTTGACACTGGTTACTCCAGGGTCACATAGCCTATGCAGTATTTGTTTTCTGCTTGGGAGCTTTGTTTACCCCTTCATGCTTACTACCTCAGGCAGTAAAAGAAAGGACTGTGGGAGGGATGAGATAATGGAAATTTATTTGGCTATTAGAGGAAAAAGTTAAGGCAACCTTCATATTCCTTCAGAACTCTAACTTTTCACCCTTCTCTACCACTTCTTACACAGAAATACCCAGGTGGTCTTGTTTTCAGGCACTTTCAATGAACACATCTTTACAAATAGTTGTTGCTGTTCTGTTTCTCCAAATTCCTTTCTCTTTACTGCATTACATAACGAGGTTTTTTTCTACTAGCGCTAAAGTATTAACTGATTAAAGATTAACTCACCCCCAGGAGAGAGAATCTCAATTTAAAAAAATTCCAATCATTTTAGTCACCAAGTCAAACTGCAGCTCTTCAGTGATCAACCCAACTCACCAGCTCCTGTTCTCCTGCTTGCTCCCACAGCCTCCCTTCCACTGCTGCAAGAAGGAAGGCAGGTGCCCTGACAGGGGATGCTCATGTAGGGAGCACCTAAAGTCTCCAGTAAGTGACTGAAACGCCTTCTCTGCGACATGCCAGGTGAAACATTTGTCAAGGGTTTGTTTGTTCTGAAAACGCACACAAATATGTGAGTTACCATGTTAGTGTGACATGAAATGTTTACAAAACAGTAGTTACAAAGGAAAAAGCGCCCTCTTGAAACCATCACCGTCCTCTTCTTGTTGATCCAGACACACCCTGAGATTTCACACTGTAAGGCCTGAAACTCACCCCGGTTCCCACGGGCTCCTCAGACCAGACAGCCAGGAACACCCCGGGGGAATGACCCCGCTCAGCAGCATCCTCAACTGGTTCAAACCTACTCATGTGCTCTTTAGCAACAAAACCACCAATTACTACTCCTGGTTTGTCAAAAGCTGCCTACGTAACTTCCACTGAGAGCAGATAATTCAAAACATACTGGGATAAAATATGTAGCCTCAAGGAAAGGAAAAAACCTTCAAAAAACACTCCAGCAAGCGGAGCCAAAGGCCGGGCCGGTCCCACGGCGGCGGCGGCAGCTGTCAGCTCTGTGGAGCGGTCCCCGCTCCTCCAGCCGGGCCGCCCGGCTCCAGCGGCTCCCTCCGTGCCCGCCAGCCCGTTCCTCGAAAGCCGGGAGCCCGCACCGCGCTGCCCGAGCGGGATGTCCTGTTACCACATACGAACTCTCAGGGACAGGGACGCTCGGAGCCGCAGCGGTGCGGGACAGCCCCGGCGGGGCTGGGCACCGGCACCACCCGCCACGCCGGGGCCGGGCGCTGTCTGGATCCCCGGGCTGTGGGCCCGGGAGCCGC
>VWZP01001285.1:657360-714120 GCA_013396995.1 Dicaeum eximium
GGGCGCGGGGCCGGGGTCTCCGCCAGCTGGGGTGCGCTGCCAGCCGGGGTCACCGTGTCAGCCGGGATCCCGCCGCATCCGGCCACCCCCGACCCTGTGAGGGGTGGGCGGCGACCGTGCGGAGCCGGGCACACACAGGACGGACGGGTGGCGGTCCTGGGCTACGCCGTGCCCAGAGGCGATCCCGAGTCGCGGCGCTGCGGGCGGCCCGACCGGCTGTGTGCGGTCACTGCGTGGTGCCGGGGCTGGCACGTCCCCTCCCGCCGGGCAGGGCCCCGGCTCCCCGCAAGGACGGCTCGCCGCACGAAGCCTCGTGCCGGAGAAGTGCCTTGTGCCTTATCCACACCCAGAATCCCAGCTGGATGTGCGCCGGCACAGTTCGTACCGCTTTGCAAACAGTTTGAGCCCAGAAGCGCGCAGTGGTGCAGAGGAAACATCAGCATGAGCTGTCGCGCTGGGCTGGTGGCAGCGGTGGCATTTTGCTGTTCCCGCAGCCGGACACTGCCCGGGAGGCCCAGCACTGCCCAAGTGTGACCGTCCAAATCACCTGGACAGAGAGAAGCACGGACACCCCACTCTGGGTCTGCCTTGTTTCTACTGAGTCAGAGAAATCCTTTCTGACAAAAAAAGTTTCAAACACACTCCAACAAAAGCTTTCTGCTTCAATTAATCACCGTTTTTTGCTCTGCTAGATAGAAGATGATCCAGCAGCACTGGCACTGGAGCCCCACAGGGTATCCTACACTGCAGTTCTGCAGCTGCCTCTCTGCCCCAGATTTGGAGCACCCATGCATTTATGGTGGCCAAACCCGGTTACTGGATGCGCTCTGGATGCCAATACAAAAATTACAGCTGATGTGATGGTGAACTCGCCTCATTGATAGCACCAGCCTGAAGGACTGTGCTAAGTTTGTGAGGAGATTTGCTGGTACTCCAGGAAGATGGGACCTGCACTGTGCTCAGTCTCAACATACACTTGTTTCTACAAAGTTCCGGTTTGGGCTTTCTGAATCTTGACATATTTCCCACTTAGTTCCATGACAGTATGAATTCTACAACACCCGTGATTCCAGATGTGCATTACATGCATGGAGTGAGGCATTCTCAGCCTCTGTGGATGGTAGCCAGCAGTTTGCAGGTAACAACACACTGCTCACGAGGTCCTCTGATACTTCCCATGGCCTCAGGAAATAAAGTGTCTAAAGTCAAAAACACTGGGACAAAATAGGAATGTAGGTCTTGAAAACAGTGCCATCTCCCTTCCTCTTAATATTTTCTTGTAGTGTAATCTCACTGTAGGTGTGCAGGGCAGTCTCAGGAAAGATTAAAAGTTTTTTCCTTCCCATTGTCCTTATCAAAACAACTTGAAATTGAGCGAAGTGTGCTGCCTCACCCCAGACCAACACCAGCTGGGGTTGTGTGTCTTCTAGATGCCAGGACCTGTGAGTTGCACAATCCAAATATTTACAAGTTATGAGTGTTGACAGCACCAGTTACAATCCACAACAGCTACAGGTGCTTAGCTCCTCTGAACAAAACAATTATTTTGGTATTTTACACTCATAAATTAGTGAGATTTACAGCCCGAGATTCTCAGTGTAGGAAGTCCAGGAGGTCCCTTTCCTTGTGTTTTATCCATTCCTGCAATACAGCCACAGAAACCTTCTTTCTCACCACTCAGTTGAACTCAGAAGTAATCTTTTTTTCAGCAGCCATAAAAATAATATAATCAATCAAAGACCTCTTAAAAATAATTTTGTCCACAGTTTAGTTTTTTATTCACTGAAAAGAACCCTTTCTTAATGCGCTTTTAGATTAATACATAAGAAGAAAGCTCTTTGATTTCCTATTTAAATCCATATAAATGCTTTTAAAGGGATACAGCGATTAGGCGTTATTATTGGTAGTTAAATTCAGTACTCTACCACTTCAATTGAACAAATGACATTTTATTTTCCTGGTATATTGCAGGGGAAGAATAAAATGCCTGTTACACAGAAAACTTAAACTTGAACTAAGTAGAAAAACACATTTTTAATGGTTATATAATACTACATGTGGATGAAATTGGGGAAATGGGTGGAAGTTGGCAGATACAAGATCAAATGGCTAGAAAGAACATCAGCTGAAGTTGACTTTGGCATATATAATTTACGTTGGCCACTTCTTCTGGGGCCAATAGCTTGATCAAAGAAAAGAATAACAGGATCTCTCTCATTCTGGTGTACCATGTCTATTTTGCTACATTCTTTGCCTTCTTTTTTCATCCTGGTCTCTTTCCCTCACCTCACACACACACACAGACACACACATAATACCTGCAAATCTCAGAAAAAACATAACTGAACAGGAGAATGTTTGTTGTCACACTCAGCCTCAATGCAGAGTACACGTTCATTGTTGGAATCCAGGGCACAGGGAATGTCTCTCCACCTGTTTTAAGAAACTCTGACCCTCAGCAGAGCACTGCTTTTAACCTTCGTCCCTGGGAAAAATTGCCAAAACTTTGGGATGAGTTAGAGCACACAGGATTTTTATATGTAGCAGTAGTAGTTTTTCACAGAGTGTATCACAGAGTGTAGAAATTAGGGTTTTAAGATTTTAATATGAGAGTGAATAGGACACAAGATGGAGGATTTGGGGTGTCGCCCTTTCTTCCTTCTTGTCCCTTTTCACCTCCATTTCTTGTAGTACTTGTGGTAGAAGACTATTGGTTAGTGTGAGTAGTAATGTAAAAGTTACATGTATAAATTAGTAAAAGTTATTAGTAAAAAAGTAGAAACAAAGTACGTATTAGAAAATAATTGGGTAAAATATCTTTAAAAAGCCTTGGTTTTAGGTGCTCAGGGTCCATTTGTGCCTTGCTTCTGGCATGCTAAGTCTGGTGTGCTGAACTTAAGATAAGGTAAGAATAAACAAAACCCTGAAGACCAAGAGAAAGAGAGTCCAGCTCATTCTTCACCCCTGGAAAAGAACTCAGCAGGGGAGCAGGGGAGCTCCCTCCAAAGAGGCCGGGAGGTTGGACTCCCATCCTTGTTGTGAGCAAAAAACCACAACAATTGGAGTGAAACAGATCCTGGGATTTAAAGGAACTTCATGGACTGGGTGATCTGCTGTATCAGTCCCACATGTTTGGGACTGCACAAAGTCCCCAGAGCAGAGTGGTGCAGGATCTGTGCTGGGAAGGGTGTGGGTCTGCCCTTGGCCCTGGGGGTGAGGAGTGAGGGTCACCATGCAGAGAGCACCACTGGAGGGCTTCAGCTCAGCTTTGGGGCTGCTCCCAGGGCACGGAGCTGATGGCTGTGTCTGCACTCCACAGTCTGCCCAGGAGGCAGGAGTGAAATATAAACACAGAGTAAACCAGTGAAACTTACCCTTAATACAGCACAGTGAGTATTGCAGAGCTTGCGTTTATTTATTGTTCTTGATCTCGAATTTCTCTACTTCACAGCACCACAATGAAGTGTTCTTTCCTGTACTCCCCTCAGGTGGGTGCAAAAAGGGCAGTTTGGAAAGCTGCAAAGTGAGGGTGGGAAAGAGAAGGTGGCACACAGATTCTTTCATCATCTGTAGCATCTAGAAATGCTTTTCTAGAATGAGTGCTAAATTTAGGTTTTTTTGTTATTTGGAAGAAGTTTATTGCTGGTGAAAATTAATGTTGGTGGTGTTTTGAAAAGGCTTTATTGCTTTCACTATTTTACAGAAGTATATAATATTTTGCCTTTCATGATGTTATGCCATATTCCCCAAATGAGTCCCATTAACTCACATTTCTCAGAATAAGCTAATGTGGCCTACTGTGTTCTAAAGTACTGTGCACCCGCCAGCAAATAAATAAAACATCTTACACAGCTCTTACAAAAACTTTTCCTCTCCTAGAAATTCCCCAGATAAATTTCTAACTGAAAGGGCAGAAAGATTAATCTTTTTAGTGATCCAGTATCATGGAACCATAAAAAAAAAAAAAAAGATTGAAAGATATCACAAAAAAGGTTATCCCATTCATCTCCTAACCCTGCTGAGTTCATTTCTGATAGATATTTGTTTATTCACTCCTTTACAATTTCTAATGAAGAGGTCTTTGTGACCTATCCAGGAAATTCCTGTGCTTCACTTACCATCAAGAAGCATTTTCTCTCTTTAATAAGTAACTTGAATTATCCTTGCTGCAACTTGAAGCTATTCCTTTTTGTCCTGTCCACCATGGACACATTGAATGAATTATTTCTTCTTTCTATCAGACTTTGGTGCTTATGAATACTTTTATCAAGCATTGATTAATCTTTAGGAGTTATCTTCATTAAGCTAGATACTCCTAGGTCTTTCAGCTCATTCTCTTGTTGGTCTGCAACAAACTCTTTACATAGTAAGCTACATCCTTCTTGAAATACAAGCACAAAACTGGAGTGAGTATCCCAGCTGAGGCCTGACCAGTGCTGGCCAGACCTGCATGACCTTACCAGCTGCCTCCCAACCTGTTCTCCTGATTATTCATTTCTGTCCAGTGCTTATCCTGTCTGCATGGCATTGCTGGCTTGTGTTGATGAACTGTGACCACCAGGTCCTTTTCTGAACATACCATTGTCCAGCTAATTGTTCTTTGGTGTATTTTGGTGTTGAGTACTGTTGCTCATCATGGCCTCCTGGTCTTGTCCCAAATGAATTTAATTCTCTTTTTTTTTTTTTTTTTGGGATTGTGTTCCTGGTTTTTTTACATCTATTTGTACTAATGCTGTACTTCTGCAGCTTCAGTTTTTAGGCCCCTCAGAAGCATACTTTCAGTTTTCTCATAGAATCATCAATGAAACACAGAACAGATGTGGGCCCAGGATAGAATATCTCTTTATTTTGATGCATCCTTCCATCCTAATGGTCACAACAGTCCTGTGTGGGGATGCTTATTACACATTTTTATGTCATTGACAACTTTTGCTGTATTTTATGGGAATGTTACAGGAAACAGGATTTAAACTCTGCTGAGTCCTGAGTCCTGAGTTATGGCTGCTGCTGCAGAGATTCCTGGTTTGTTACAGTAGCACATGAGTCTAGTAGCATTTATTCTTGTCATAGCTATACTTGCCGTGTATAACTCTTGTTATTAGGTCATCTATTGCAATTACCTGTTCCAGTTACTTTTTTTACTCCAGAATATTTCTGGGAGAAGAAGATAAACTGACTAGTCTAGAATTTATTGGTTCCTTTCCTGTCTTTTTCACAGACAGTCACTATATTTGATCTTTTTCTGCTTTCTGGTACCTCACCCATCACCAAAGGATTTTAGAGAGAGCCATTGATGGTTGTGAAAATGAGCAGGGATATAAATACAGCCTTGGTGAACCTGACAGAGAACCATTAGATCTTGGTTTAAAAGTCTGACTGATCACACACGAGGTGTTAACATTTGGTAACATTCAATGTGCTGTATAACTTTACATATACACTGTTATTTATTAGAGCCATGCAGCTTTAAATGTCTTAATCTCTGGAAGATTTTTCAACAGATGGATTATGTGAACCTTGTCTTTTCTGAAATGTTAGGAGAATTAGAAACAAATGTAGAAGTCCAGGAATTTTCACTCTTGGAAATGGCGCGGGCGCTTTCTGGCAGGAGAGAAACCTGTCTGTTTTGGCTCTCAGAAGCAAAGTCATAGTTCACATTCCAAATCTAATTCTAAAGCACTATAAAGAGAGATTTAAATATTACCAATTAGAAAAAGAAAATTGATATTGCCTAATTTGTAAGGAGAGTAAACAATGACTAAGAGCACGAATTAGAATTGAATATGGCACTCTAAAGAACCAAAAAGAATGACAACAATAATACTGCACTGGCAATCTCCTTGTCACGGCAGGTAACATCCTATGCTGCTGTCAAAGGAACTGCATTGCAAATCTATAAATAAGGAAAAGTTGGTTTCTGACCTAAATCCTGAACTTGAGAAGCATGTTCTTTCCTTAATTAGGAACAGGAAAGGTTCTCACTCTTCTTGAAAAGCCACTGGAAAACAGCACTCCTGGATTAAGAAAAAATATTCCTGTTTTGAAAATCGTCTCTTTATTCTGTAATCTTCACAGGTGATTTTAGGTGTGTTACATTTTTTCTATTCCACTCACATATAGTGTCAAAAAGGAAAAAGTGATTTTATTGAAGGAGAGGGTATCTGAACTAAATTCTGATAAAAGTTTACAATTGAAGGCAGTTAATACTTTGATTTAAAATAAATATATGCTGAATCAATTTTTCTCCATCTTCCTAAAGTAATGGAAATAAAATTACAGATAGGTAAAAGTGTTTTCTGGATTCCAGTTCCAAATGGATCAACTTTCTTTATTAGGAATATTCTGGTTATTTTTGTTTGCTATTACTGGTGTATGATGTGGTGTACATTCTTCTTAGCATCCTACATAGCTAAAATTCTGCATTTAACAACAATGCATTTCAAAAAAATCTATTCTTCTGTTTGTCTTAGCACATAAGATTTACTCAATTATTATAGTAGTCCCTCAACTAAGAAAAAAATCTCCTTTACACCCCAGAGGTTCCTTCAGTCGCTCAAGGCTTTCATATTGTATATAATGGCTGAAGTGTTTAATTAATGTGCTTCCCCTTCAATAGCAAAGGCTACTAGCTGTTGAGATTAGCTTTGGGGTATCTATCAAAAACCGAACAAAAATGGGATTTGAGGATTTCTTGTCTTGTTTCTTTCATACACATGTAACAAGTGGCTTCATTACAATAAAATTGTTTGCACTTGGTGAGTCACTAGCCTGTAAGAAGCACCTGGATATATGTAGCACTTAAAACATGGTTGTTTTTATTTCTCACACCTTCTCATCCTTTAACCCTGGGAAGCCCCTCTCCAGCAGTGCCAGGGCTTGAGTCTAACAAGCTTTAATTGCCTGAATCAGCCCCACCCACACCCCCACCCATGGCTCGACCACAGGAGTTCCATTTAAGCTTGGCCCAGAGCTCGTATTTCTGGTTTGAGCTTCCTTGGCTCCTAGGCCTGTGTTCTGTCTCTGCCTTGGGGGGATGTTGGTTCTGTGTTGCAGGTAGGTGGTTCCCAGTTCTATCTCGTGTTGTTACCACAGGGGCTCCCTGGATGGGTCATTCACATGTTGATTTTTCTTGTTCTTTTTGTGTGTGTGTTTTCTTCTGCCCAAGGCCTAGGAATACGCAGGGATGGATTTGAGCCATTAGAATGATTTGGTAGACTTTACATGATTCGATGTGAAAACTTCTTTCTATTTGTTCTGTTTAAATGAGGGCATGAAATGATGGAGTGGTATGGCCATGTTTCTAAAGGCATGGGAAGCAGCTGCTCATCTGCAGGGGTTTTATCAGAGTAGTCAGAAAGCTTTGGGCTCAGACACTCAACAACTGGAACCTTGTATGGCTTTGAAGAAGTTATGGTGACAACTGAACTTCAGTGACTTACATTAGGCAAAAATATAATTATTTCAACTAAACCTACTCTAATAGGGAAATGGTTCTTAGGTACAGCACAATTAAAACCAGGAGTAGAAGAGGAGCATTGGCAGTTCCTACTATCCTAAAAGCAGCAGCCAAACCAGCAAAGATTTAAGGAAATGACTCAGAGTACTCAAAAGAAAGAAAAATATCATAGTAATGGCAAGGAAAGCAGGTTAAGGTAACCAAACTGTTCAAGGCAAGTTTACTAGCCCACAGAGGCAGAGACAGGAAGCACTGAAATGACTGAATAACATTCCTAAAACAAGTCTGTAATAGTGTTTTGTCAGGTTAGTGACTGTAAATGTCCAAGAACTCCAGTGGATGTGTAAGAATGCATTTTGCTCTTGGATGTTTTCACACAGACATGTTGGAGTAAATGACTTTGCATGTGAAACAGATAAAGATTTGAGCCAGAGATCTCAGTGTAATGGGTGCTCTTTGGTGATGCCATGAAGCATGTGCTTCAGTTTGCCTAATAAAATCTGAATCTTAAAATGCTACTATGCTAATTTTTGTAGGTCCTGTAAAAAAAAAAAAAAAAGAACGACCTGTGCTTTGTTTATTTTTGGGCAAATGTTTATATGGCTCTAAACAAAATGCATCTAAATGCTTTGACTAGCAAGGTTAATAATGTAGGAAGGCTCTCTATCTTACTGCATGAATAGGCTACAAAGAGTAAGGAAAAGTGTGAGATTCCAGAAGATTCTGTGATACTTTGGAATCATTGGAAAAACTTACTCTGTAATATAGTATTTATTTCCAAAGTCAAGCACTTATTTTAATGGTGTTTTCCAGGAATAATTTGTGTTGCCTTCAGCAGGCTCTCCAGTGGGCTGAGATAGCAGGGCTGTCTGACTGAGCGCGTTTCTTTTTCCTTTTTCTAAAAAGCAGTCAAGTGATGACAGGATGGAGGCAGTGAGCACAGGATAGCACGCAGTCCTGAATGGATTTTATTCAGAATATCATCACCTTAAGGGTGGTCAGTTACTGTAGCACTTAGAGTGTTACCTTCTCCTATGGTTTAGTCTTTCTGCAAAACTGCGACCAACATTGGGATTAAAGTAAATTTGGTGGTTTTTAAGCATTGTTTGGAGAAGCAACTGGCTGGGACTACCAGTCACAAGTGCCCATAGGTGTGAGGTATAAATGTGTCTATACAGGAGGTATGAGGTGCCAGTGACTTTGTAAAGGCATTGTTATATGTACAGCTTGCCTGCATTATGTGAGAATGCTGTACTGCTTAAGCTGGGGCAGGCACCAGAGCAGTTTCAGGTATGCAGGTATGTCTTCTATAGCAATCTGAGAGGCTTGGCTGGCTTCAAGGTATGTGGCTTGCTGCCCTCTGTCACAGATGCCAAAGTATGGAGCAATGCTGTGCTTCTCTGGAGGCACATTGCGCTTCTGTATGTGGTTGTAATGCACAGCTCTGCATGCATGAAGTGCAAAATCATCCAGCAGTCCTCCTTTTTGGTCCTAGTACATGCACTTTAAATGAGATGAATAACTAACTTGACTTGGTTAACCCTAGGGGAAGGCCTTTTAATTATTAACTTAAATAGTTGTGGGAGTTTTTCACATTTTGCTTTTAGAATGTTTTGCGTTTTATGCTGAAATGGGCTGAGTATGTCTTATCTGACTCTGTTGGGATATTTAAAGTAAATATTTTGGATCCAGTACAAAACCACTGGCTGAGAGCATTGAGCTAAATCAATCCCAACAGGTGCAGCAGTTTGACTGACAAGAGCAGTGCCCTTCCATGCAGCCATCATGCCTGAGAAGGAGCTGCTGGAGTTAGGGAAGAGCATTGTCGTTTTTTGCAGAGTGATGTAAGAGCAGGGAGATGAGGGCTCTCAGTTATGGGGTGTAACTGAGGATATTGCAGTCTAAGGGATACTGTACAGGTACTGTGATCCAAATGATGCTCCCTTAACTAATCTGTACCTTTCCTGAACCCATTTTCTGTAATAAACTGGGCAGTGCTGAGGTGGCAAAGGGCATACAGGACTTGAGGTGAGAGAAGATGAAAGGTATGCGATCATTGTATGTTGAAAAAAAAAAAATTGTATGACACCCAGTCCTCCCCCAGTGGATGAACAACTACTGCAGTGATGCTGAACACTGATGTAGAGAACAAACTTCCTGAACCCCTTTGCAGAGTGCAGTGGTCAAGAGACTCATCTGCAATGTCCTGTCCCTCAGGAGGTGAGGGAGAGCAGGATTCAGATACTGTGGGATAGGCACCCTATGGTACCACAGCATCAATGTTCGGCTAGTACCACAAAACCATGGGCACAAGTGTTGTGAAGTAGCTCAAGCTGACTGATTGTGTATGCATACCTGGATATTAAGATAGCTGGATGACTTTGGACAGTGTGTGAGATGGTACACAAAGGGCTTTGTTCACTGTGGTGCTTAAGCCTGGCTTCATGTGTGCAAACAAAGTCACCAAAATTAATAGGCTTAATTGACTGAATTCATGTGTCTGCCTAATTGCTGCTGGAAGGGAGTGATACTTCCAGCTGTGGCATGTGAAATGGCGCTTCAGGAGGAAAGCATGATCTCCAACAATATGGCATGAGAAGGAGATAAAAACTTGTATTTGACTGTTATACACAAGTCTGAAAGAGACAAAGCTTGACAACTGGAACATAACATGCAGTGAGGAACAGTGCTTTGGAAGGTGGATTGTTGCCTGCTTAAAAGTAGGTGTTTTAATTGGGGGCACAGCCTTTTGAATCCTTTTCCTACAGTTTAGTGGGAAAAAGTTGTATACGGACACTTAAGAAAACCTGTTGGCTACTAATAATTATTCTGGTTTTGAGGCAGCATGGCCAGTTAGATGTCATTACCATTCTGGTGAAAACTCATCTTTTTCTGTCATGGAGCTGATAAAACAGTAGCTAATCATTGAAAAACTTGCGTTGCTCACTCCAGGTTAAGTTTCACAGGCAGCATTCCTGGCTCTTAGAAATGAGCTGCTGTGGCACTGTGATTCCTGAGCCATGAGAAAATGTTTTCTTAGGTTTACAGGTGGGTTAATATTGGAAATGCCTATGAACAATGCCAGGTATTATTTGCTGTGATAAGGAACAACAGTTTAGTTTTAATCTTGTGTTTTGGAGAAATACATCAGTCATGTACACTCAGATAGCATGGACAGAGCAAATTTCAGAGTGACTTTTTTGGTGTTTTGGGATATTTCTACTGTATTTATAGACATTTAGGCAAGTCCAAATGTGATTTTTCACCTCTTGTTTTCTTTCTTATGATGCATTAATTAGATCAGGGTTGTGTTTTTTTTAATGCCTGTTTTTACACTTATAGCTCAAGTACTGCATTTAAAGGCAGTATAATAAAGGAAGGATTAGTTAAATGGGTGATTTTTTCAGTTTCATGCAAGTGAAACATGAGCCATTAGGAAAAGATTGCCTTTCTAGACTCTTAAACATCTTTTGCCCATGCAGTTACTTTAATGTTTAGTCTGTTCTGATTTGGGGATCATTTCCTGTAGATTTTGCTTACTTTTGTTGGAATGGACCAGACTCTGACATGATCAGCTTGTCTGGCTGTAAGTCCTGAGGGAGAGGAGGTTCTCAGGCTTTGTTGGGCATTTTACTCTCCCTTCACCAGTGTCATGATTTCTTCTGGGTTTTTAGCTCAGCCAGTGGCCTGTTAGGGGTTCTCCAGCAGCCTCTACTCTGGCTTTACTCCCCTTAGAGCAAGCCAGAGGTCTGCAGTGTAGTGAATGAAATCTGCTCTGGATTGAGCAACTCAACCCAAGAGGACCCAGGTCTGAGAAGTGCCTGCAGGGCTGTGGCTGACCAAGAGCAAAGCATCCCAGTCATTGGCTTGCCTGGGGATAATTGGCATTTTGCGTGTTTATTACCACCCACGTCATAAACCTTGAACAGTCAGTTACTGGAAGCTAAATAATGAAGGACCTAATAAAGCAGTGACTTTCAACATGATGAATTCAAACATAAATGCAGCATGAAACGACCTGTGGACCTTTACCTTCCTTGCAAGCTGTGTGATTAAAGCAAAAATTAACCCAGAAACATTCTTAACTTAGTCAAGAATATGCTGTTGTTGACCTGGATTGACACACTGACCCACTACAGTGGCAATAATCCCTGACAGTTTATGGTTCTTAAGATGATGTAATAAATTTTAGTATGAATATGAAATATTGTTTAGTGTACAAATGGGTTCCTCATGTTTTTGCCTGTCAGGTTTTATGAGTTCTGGTCCATTGTTGTGAATATATCATTGCTTTTCCATCTTGCTGTCAAGTAGAATGGCTGGAGATCCTATGATTCAGTCATGGTATGAAAACACATTGTGTCCAGGGGTTTGGGGCTAAGGATTCCTGTGAGTGAGAACATGGCACTGGACTCAGTTGCTTAGTCAGATGTATCAGAAATATGCATCATGTACCAGTGTCCTGGTGTTTATCCAGTGAGATGAGGATGTTGTCTTCAAAAACAATGTGCAATCAATAATTAAAAATTGTCAACTATTTGGTATATTTTTTTGTTTTGTTATGTAAGAAAGATAGGTTTCTTTTCCTCTCTGACAAATGAAATAAACTGTTGCTGGAGTTTGCTGTAGTGCTGGAAAGTAAATGTACCTCTAATAGTTTATGGTGGCTCAAAATCAGCATTGGTAGAATGCCTAAAAATTCCTGCTTCCTGTTGAAAGTACATTCAGCACACTGGGACACATTTGTCTGGATGTGATCTGTGGGTCTAGTTTTTTTATTTACACTAAATTTGCAGTGATTCCTGTTATTTCAAACCACATACACCCACACAGCTATGGTTACTTGGAATGTCTTTGACTGGAATATATCAGGAGTAATTGGGTTGGTATGCCATCTTTTGTTGATAATTAGAAACTCTTGGATCTGACACAAGAAGTTAACAAATTCCGTGTACTTAGCCATGTGCTTTAGAAGTTCTTGCAACAGCAATTTTCAGGTCATTTGTCTGGTTAGAACTTGAGAAGAAACATATGGCTACTGCTTATGTCCTGCCTTATTATTCTTAAGAGTATTATTTCATAAACAGAAAAGAGCTCATTAGCTGGTAAATTATTCATAGACCTTGCTGGAATTGTACCAGATATGCACAGGGACTCTTGAGAGGATCTTTTTTAACAGCCCACATTTGGAATTGTCTGGGCAGAAATACATTTTTCTTTTCAGTAAGACAAATAAAACCCCACAAGGCCATTCATCTCAGTTAAATCCAACTGTATGGCAATTTCATGTTCAATACTTCTCATGTGTGATTAGAAACCACTTGCTAGTAATTCATGGCAACTTGCATTCTGATGAACTGTGTATCACTTGTATTAAGTAATTAAAGAGCTCATATGCATAGCAAAGAGGACTGTATTTAATTGCGTGGTTACATCTGCTTATGACTATCCCAGTTCCAATGGCCCTTCCTGGTAATGTTCAAATATTCTGGTGCCACCTAATGGTAAAATTGTCCAGTTACTCTGGAGTGAGAGTAAACAATGGGTGCCCACCACATTTATTGTTGCACTTAAGCCCATTGAGATCGGTGTTGTGGCCTGGATGTGCATGCAAGAAAAAAAAAGGCTCCTGACCCTAATTGCTTCCAGTCAAAACATTTCACTGCTAAAGGAAAAAGTACAGTAAACCCTACAGTACTTCCTTTGGCTGCTCTAACTGAACTGGTTTTTAAAAGGTTTTGGACACAAGCCTGAACCTATACCAAGTAGAACTTAAAGCTGCGTTCTGACAGTAACCCATAATTTCCTGTAAGCCAAATGCTGTTCATGCTTATTCTACTGGGAATAAAACATTCACTTTCGTGATATAGCTTTATGTTTTGTTGTTTTTTTTTTTTTGTTTTTTTTTTGTGGTTTTGCCTTTATGCTGCTATTTCCAGGAAATGGAGAGATGCCTCTCTGACTGTGGGATAGACAGGATAGATGTGAACAGTGCCCCTCATTTTCACCCTTTCCATAGCCCCTGAGTGTTGTGGATGACTGCAGTGAGCACGCCCCACAGGGCAGGCAGGGTGCAGAAAGCCAGTCTCTTTACCTGCCCAAAGTAACCTTTGAAGCATGTGAATCAGGCTCCTTCCTGTCTGCACGCAGCTTTCTAGTTTCCCTTTTAAGATTTGCTGTTTCCATTATCTTTTTATTTCCATTTGCCTACCTTTAAATGTGCTCTAGCAGTGGGAACTGAGCTCACTTAGAGTTTTACCTTTGGGTGTCACTGGGGCCTTGCTATGACAGTTTATATTCTTTTATTGGAGTGGGTGGGGAACTCTTCTGTTAGGGAAGAAAAAGTAACTTCCTACTCTAAATCAAATAAAAATGCATGTAAATAGTTAGCTCAGTTGTTTTGTGCCGGGTGCTGATGATGCCGAGGCTGTGTGTTCAATTTCTGTATGGGCCATTCACTTAAGGGTTGGACTTGATGGTCCTTGTGGGTCTTTTCCAACTCAGAATATTCTGTGATAATTGATCTCAAGTCAGTAGGGAAAGAAGCTGCACTGGGGCAATAATAGGTGTAATTCTATGATTCTTTTAAGAAGCTGGTGGGAGGGACAGTGTAGCCAAAGGATGTTGCAAAAGTACTACTTAAATGAACTATTTTGTAATCCTCTGGAAAAGAATGTTCGGTATGTTTTGACTGATCAATTCTGCTATCACACATTTTCTGAATACCTGGTTTAGATAGAATTAATAGAGCTGAGGCAAATAAACAGCAATACCCTAGAGACAAGGAGCAGTTTTATCAAAATAGCTGAAATATTAGGTTTGCTGCCCATTTCTGAGAATCAAAAGGCCATTGAATAATGTAATTGTCAGTTATTCTAGTCAGAACTGTCTGTGCCCAACACAATGTGAGCTGCAGATTTCTACTCTAATGTCCTTTCTAGCACCAAACTTAACAGTTCTGAAGCACCTTTTGATTCCATTGTGGAGTCCTTTCTTCAAGAACAAACACCCTTACAAACAAAAACCATTTGCATGAGTGGGAGTTCTAATATTGCTGTTGGAGAAGTATCATTTCAAAGTGAGTTGTTCTGCTACTTAGCTGTAGAATGGTTGTATTTTGCTGTTAGAATTGACTGTGTCTTTGTGGAAATGCTCTTTTGGGAGGAATAAAATAAAACACCTTTCTGCATTCTCCTGGGTGTTCTATAAAAGAATGCCATTGGGCATTAGTACATGTGAATAATGTGGATAAAGTAGTCACTATAAAAGTGGCATTTTTTCCCTTTGCATAAGCATGACTAGGGAGGAAAATATTGTGGACCAAATTGTTTGCAGATGTAACTGTTGTGGTTTCATTGAGTTACAGGCAGATTTGAAAAGATTTTTGTCCCAATAGGAGATAATATGTGCAAAGCAGTGCTGATGGTCTGGCCAATTTGTGGGTTCTCAGTCTGAGCTGAGAAACTGGCACTCTGTTTTTGAAAACTCTGGCTTTGAGGACTGTACCATGTTGTAAAACCAGAGGGTTTGGCCCACATACGAAACTAACTGCCTGAATAGAGGTATTTTCTTTTTTTTTCAGGCCAACCCAGTAATAAAATTGTTTCCTTCCTTGAGTTGTAGATAAAGAAAAGAATCCTTTTCTGTGGGTGGATGGCTCTTGTCCTTAAAGGCACTTGCCACTGACTGTAGTGCTTAATATTGGCTCCCTCTTTGGCTGGCATTCTTCTAGAGGAAAAAAGGCCAAAGAATTAAAGTTACAGCTTTCCACCATGTACAGAAAACATCTTGATCCTTCCTGTTTGTCACTGTAAGCAAGCTGTTCTTGCTTTCATGATCCCTGCAGCTCATAAGCCCCAGTCATGAGTAACTGTCAGCTCCAAAGGCTTAAAAGTCATGAACCTGGCCCCAAGTCATGACACTGAGATATTGTTAAGCCAAGTAGCTCATGCTCAGGATCACTTTCTGTGTATCAGGAATGGAGAAAGGAAAGAAGGAATTAACTCCTGAATTATGGGAGTTCAGAGGGTGAAGCCTCAGGAGATGAACACTTGTCAGCACTGCAGTCAATAGCAACAGCTCTGCTCTAACTCTCTGGTTGTGTTTGCAGCCTTGGGTGACACAGATCATGCCCTAAGCTCAGAGTGGAGCTGCATTTAATCTCTTTAAAACCATCACCTGCCTCCACAAAAACTGTGGGACCCAGCACTGCTATTTCCTATCTTCTAAACTGAAGTTTTTTTTAACAGCTTTTACAGTTACTTAGCTGGCTAGTACTACTCTGGGTGTTGCTGGGCTGATTTTAAACTATTTGTCCCAGAGGAAAATGAAAAGCAGGGCAGCTAGATTTTGGCTATTTGCTCTGAGGCCCTATGTTGGTTTTGTGGTGTTTTTCATGTAGCAGGTATGTCAGATGTGAGATCCAGGTCTAACAGCACATTACCTTGACTGTGGACTGTGTGTGGTTATTTTCAGAGGCCTCTAAAGGAGACTCAGGTTGAGTATTTCTTTAGGATCATAGTCTTGGGGCAGAAAAGACACTGCATGCTGAGTTCTCCTATGAGTCACAGGCTGAAGGAATACCAGGGGCTTAGTGGGTTTATATGCTGGCAGAGAACCCCGGAGACAGAAATTAATCAGTAGTGAAGCTCAATCAAATGTAATCTTCTTGCTGCTGGAAAGAGAATGAAAAAATTGCTGGTATCAGTTACCACCATGGTGCTGGTGCCTGGAAAATGCTGAGGGAAGGGCCAGGACTGATCTATCCCACTGGCAGCCCTTATCAAGGCTCCTGCAGAGCCCTTCTGAAAATGAATGTCATTCCAGACAAATCTGTCCAGGCAAATAGGCTTCCTGTCTGTAATAAGCAACTTATAAAAATGCTAGCTGGATCCAAAATGTGGATCCAGGTTTGGCCCTTCGTTTCCTTAGAAGGTTTTAAAAAATTCAATTTTTACCTCATTACTTTTGGATTCTTCATTATTTTATTCTGCTTTCACCCTGGCCCCTGGAGGTCTCCCTTCCTACTGAGTTCTGCTTTCAGAGCAAATTACCATGGGAGTCTGAAACAATCCTTTTGAATCTGAGCTTCTGGGCCACCTTCTCAAAGCCCCTCTTGTGTCACTGGTACCAACATCTACAAAAACAAACAGCATCTCTGGCTCTTGGTCCCCTCTGCTGTCAGCCCTGTCCTTGTTCACACTTCTGTAAACTTGAGGTGGAGAAGTAGAATTCCAGAGAGCTTTCCTCAATGCAAAAGCAGTGTAGGTCAGGGTCAGCAGTTTTTTGTGGATGGCTCCTGGCCCCTGTAAGCAGATCCTTAGTGTCTCATAGAGGCTACAAGGTCAGTGACCAAATTGCCCAAAAAACAAGGCCCTGAGAAGCTGCAGTCTGTTTCCTGTGTCCCAGAGCACAGATGGGACATCCAGCTCCAGCGGGAGGTTTGTCTCTAAGTGTTGGTGAGCCAGGGAAGTAATATTGCAGAGAATCACCCTCAGTACGAGGGCACTACAGGAGAAGAGATGGGGTGCCTGGGATAGGAACTTGCAGAGCAGATTGTGCCTGAAATAAGACACCTCACCTGAACATGATGAAATCTGTGACTGTCCTCAGTGCCACAGTATTTGTTTTATACGAGCTTTACCCCATTACTGATTGATTGAACAGCTCAGAGGCAGTGGGAGCACTGGTGTTTTGGTCCTTTTAGCAAGTGCCTGTCCCTTACTATTCCTCTTCTGTTAGATTTTACACACTTTATTTAAACAAAAATCCCTCAAGCTTGGATAGCTTAAAAGACTAAACGAAAACAAAACATGGGCTCTTTGCATTTCTTTTATCTGTTCCTCCTAATAATCTTATCAGAAAGATGCTTGACTCGTTAAATTTGCAGAAATATTTGTTCCTGATAAGCCTTATGGAGCAGAGTTGGTGCTGCTCTGGCCTGAGAGTGCCCTCTCGTGTTTGCAGCTCTGTTGGTTTCTCAGTCCTGCCGGTGCAGAAGAGGTAACACTGATGAGCAGCCACACATAGTTTGTTCTGCCCCCAAAGCCACCATCTATTTTGTTTTGCCTGGGTTGGTTGTTTTGCTGAATGACTAATCAGCTGCCAAGTCATCCCTTTCTCTCTAAATGCCAGAGAGCTTCAGCTGCTCTAACAGCACCTGAAAGCCTTTCGCATTTTGGGGTCACTAGTCTGTACTTGCTGTCAGTGCTAATACTATTTGAGTTTCAATATTAGATTTTATGCCTTGTGCAAAGCTGCATGTGGCCAGGATGTTTAACTGCAGTGTCCATGGCTCATAAATTCTTAACCCACAAAACCCATCAGGGAATAGTAAGGAAGCCCAAAATAGGGGTTGTGTGTGTACATGTAAACCAACACTTCAGCTCTGTGTCTTTCAAAGCAAATAACGTGCAGGATTTCTCCTTGGCACCGCAGGCCAAAGTAGGAAGAATATTTTAACATATTGCTTAAGCTAGAAGGGAGTCTTCAGAGTGAGAAAGCATCAGCCAGAAAAAAGAAATTGCTAGATACAAAGATGAAATTGAGCTTTTTTTTTTTAAAGCTGTGAATGCATCCCTGGATGTGGGCAGATGGGGAACAATTTATTAAATTACCAGGTCCACTTAAAAGGGTGTTTAAATTTATTAGCAAACTCAAAGTAACAGGGGATGAATAAATGGGCTGTTACATACAGGAAAGAAAAAAGGAATGACAATATAGATGATTTTTGCTGTCAGTATTTAACTCATAAATGCTATTAGTCTGTGAACCCAGTGTCTGAAACCTCTACACTGGTTTTAGACAGCAGTATCTTTCCAAGTGTATCAATTGAACAAGCAATTGTTACTGACTTGGGTCACATTTCAAGGTTTCCATCAGTAGCAGTTGTATGAAAGGTGGTGCTGAGGAGCCCCTCATTGGTCTGGTTTGTGGCTAACAGCAACACACAATGGTAAACCTAGGCCCATGCTCTATTATTTCACTGTTTCATACACCAGCACGTCATTTTGCCAATTCAAGTTTTGATTTCTGAGGCTGAGCCCATGGGGAAAGTTAAATCTGATTTCTCTTATTTGCCTGCTCTGCTTTTGGTACCCTAACCCTCACTTCCCATGTGCAGGGGGTGTCACAGCAGTGGGAGCAATTCTGTAAAAATGCTGGGAGGAGAACCATGGCCTTTGATCTCAGCTGTGACAGGACTTGAGATACATTTGCTAGAAGTACACAAAAAAAACCTGAGACCCACTACTGAACACCAGGGAAAATAGTTTGGCCTGGTAATAACATTGATAACTTACTTTAAATGATCCACAAGACCAAAGCATTGCTCTAAAATGTTCTCCATGAAAAGATCTGTCTGAGCTTTGGGTGTGACTCAGATTCAGCAGGAATGGGAAGCACATGGGAGGAGCTGATGACAGCTTAGGACAGGCTGAACTGAAGGCATTGAGCAGGAAGGACTGCAGAAAGCATGGAGATGAGACAGGAGGTGGCTGGGGAAATGTTTATAGTCAGATGTGGCCTAGTAGGGCAGGACTAGTCAAATGGGAAGGAGGGGAAAAGCAAAGATGCCAAAGAGCTTTAAAGAAAAGGACTTGTGAGTGCTGAAGATGAAAGCTGTGCCTGTGTAGGGGTGGGAAGAGCACCAAGGATGTAATGCAGCACCTTAGGTTTTGTTGTGGATAAGCCTTTGAAGCTTTCAGGACAGCACTGAGACCCAGCTTAAACCAGGGTCTGGGCATGAGTGAATTGAGCACAGGTTTGCAGCCTGCTGCACACAGGCACAACCACAGTGGAAAGATCAGTGGGGAGGAATATTCCCTGCTGCTCCTGGGCTCTATTACAGAGCATGGCTGGCTGCCCACATGAGCAAAGCGTGCTGCTGCCTGGAGGGCAGGTACCTGCCTTGCTGGTATCTATCAGAGGTGATGGGTTTTGACAGAGCAGCATGTTCCTCCCTGCAGCCAAGCCCAAGGCCAGTTCGGTTCTAAAAATCCTGCTTTAGTAGAAACACTGGTACTGGTCAAAATGCCAATGTGTCTTCTTCCAAAAGACTTTTTGTGGCATTTCTATATAGAGGGCAAAAGCAAGGGTTAATGCTCTGGCAGACTGAGGGTAGGGGATTAAGAATATATTATATCTGCAGTTAGACAGATCTTCCTGTTCTTCCTCTATTTCATGGTTGTTATTACAGTCAGTTGTGAAATTCAAGTGAAATTCATCCACAATATAAATGCCTGAAATTGAGAAGGAAGGCAGAAAACATTGAGATTTCCGAGTGGAGGTGACCTCTGTTGCTCTCTGAGCTCGGACTATTTTTGGCAGGAGGCAAAAGAAGCGAGGGCCTGCCTTGGAATGAAGGCAGAGCAGCTGCCAGCCCCTGTAATTAGCCAAGAGGCTGTGGAGTGTGGACAGGAGGCTGCAGAGCACGTGGCTCCTGCCGTGGCACTGCTCAGTCCAGAACAGCGCCTGCAGGAATGCCAAGCACAGCCAAGCCCAGATATTGCAGCTGCTCCTGGGGAGGCCTGAGCCTCATCTGGGGCTGAAGTGTCACAGTGTGCCCTGAACAGGGTGCACAGGGCTGAGAGACTTTGGGGCAGGAAACACAGCCCTTGTCCTGCACACAGGACTGATTTGCTCCTTACCAAGGGCCTCCAAACACGCTGGGATGGAATAATTGCTCAGAGTCAACTGGGACTTTGATGACCCTGAATTGCAAGAGAATGACTCAAATACACAATAATGGATTGAGTGTAGTTGTAGAGGAAAAAGAATTACTACAGGCAAGATTTCTCTGGCAGCCTCTGGGTTAGTAAAGCTATTGTATCTCTTTATATGTAAATTCCAGGCCTGCCAGGAGCCTACATGCAAAATACTTGCTACTGATAATTGAAGGTGAACCTAAGGGAGTTTATGAAGACTTAATATTTTTTTATTGCACTGTCTCAGGTCATATACAGAAGGTAATAAAGGGAACAAGACAACCCAAATGTGTTTGTCAGAACTTTTACTACAAATATTTTCCCTTCATGATATTTAGTAGGAAAACCACATATAATTGTTCTCAAAGCAATGCGTTCATTGATATAGGCTGGCTTCAGGATGCAAAGAATGAATATATTACAGTCAGGAGTCACAGAATCATAGACACAGGCTCAATATCAGAGGCTATAGATGATGAATCTTCCCATGGCAAGATTCCTCAGTTGCTGCTTTCCTCTGTGGGCAGTAGCACAGCAGTGTATTTGTACGCTCCCCAGAAAAGCCAAGATCCAGAGCCAGTTCCTGGCCTGAATTTTGTCTGTTTCTAACCAAGCACAGTTTCTCTGTAGGAATGAAACCAAGCAAGCATGCAGGTAATAGGGGAGGATGTAGTTCAGCCTGCTTTACTCCAAGTGTGCAGCTATACATCAGTCCCCCTGTTTTTCAATTTCTTTGTCCTCTTTCTTCTTCCAGCAGTGAGCATTCTGTTTCTCAAGAGCAGTCTGATTTGTGGGGTCTCTCAGTTCCTCATTAGCTGTATGAGTTACAGAAAGTGGAAAACTCTCTGGGACTTGAAAATTGACGTGTGCTTCTTGTGAGGCATTTTCCCATCATCACTTTTGTGCTGGATTTCAGAAGCATTTTAGGTAACCAGTCTAGTTCTCATGGGTACTCTTGGGCTATTTTATTTCCATATGTATGACTTTTTCACAGCTCTGCTTTTAATGTTTGAATAAGATGGAAAGAAAAAAAAGCACCCCACCTTACACAGGAGAGATGATGTGTAATCATCTAAGATGTGTTTTGCTATGGAATCTTATGACTTTAAGTTTTTTGGTTTTGTAGTTCAAACTGCAGGGGCTTTGACTTGGATTGGTGTAGATTCCGATACTAACCTCCATTCACTCACTTCCAAACTTTCCTTTAAAGCCTTCAACATTTTTTCCTGGTCTTCACAACTTTGCTGTTATATCTGACAGGGATGCCAGATGGCCCAAAGAGATAAACATCAAACAAGTAGAGTGTCCCTGCCTCCAGCCCCTTGATGGTATCTGTGGTGACAGCTCGCTGGAGGTTTAGGTCATAGAAGTACTTGCACAGCACTTTCTCTGATTTGTGCCGAGATTCAGGCCCAGAGCAGCTGTCTGCACTCTGCAGTTCCCTCCAGATCTGATCCTCTTCAATCCTTTTTCTGTACACGCAGTACTTGCTCTCCTCTTGTGTTCCCAGCCAGGCAATGGTCACAGACCTGCACGTTCTCAGTTTACTGAAGGATTTGATTTTTAAGCTCTCCGGAAGAAGTGGGAATAAGGGCTTGTGGAAATGGGGGGATGCCAGTACCTTCACAGAAGAGTTAGATTCCTCTGTGGATCTCAGCTGCACTGAGTAGGTGTCCAGCAGCTTTCCCTTCAGAGAGAAGTACCTCAGCCCAGAGAGGTTCTCTGATGCCACTGTTTTGCCATTTCTCATTATGTGAACCCGTATTTGGCCCCGACACAACTGAAAAGTGAAGTGGATTTTCTTGTGCCTCGCCTGGTACTGCAGACTGTAGAATTTCTGTTTTTTCCCATCCAGGACCACATGCATCACTTTGCCATCTTTCAGCTCTGTCACCTTGGGTTCAGGTTCTTCCAGGGTCCTGGCGAATGTCCCGGTGTACGCGGCACTGGCGTTTGTGAGGAGATTGACAATAAAAACATCAAAGTAATACTGAGTGCTGGGGCTGAGGTTGGGCACTGTGTAGGTGTTCTTGGTGCCCATGCACACCTGCCTGACTTCCCCACTGCTCACTTTGTTGATGATGCTCAGTTCGCTGTTGGACAATATCATCACCTGCTGTGGCTCAAGCAGGTATGGAGAGAGGGACAGAGCTAACGTGGGTGGCAGCTTCATTCCAGAGGATCTGATGGCTGTCTCAGCAGCACACAGGCTCTTGTAGTTGTGCTTTTCATTAACCAGGAGACAGTACTGGATGCTCTCCCTGTGCTGCAGGACAGAAGGGCTGTGTTTCCAGGCCAGAGTCACGGTTGTGTGGCCAATACCGATGACATCGATGCGTGGATCCGCTGGCAGCTCTGGGTAGAGGTGCCCAGACGTGGTGTCACTCGTTAAGTACACGGTGATGTGCGTGTCTCGCTCAGTGGACAGGAACTCCAGCAGGTAAAGGGCAGAATGGGAAGACATCCCCATGTAAGTCTCCACAGAATTTCCCTTGTAGTTGAAGATAGTGGACACCAGGCTTGAAGCCTTCTGAGATTTGGAGATCTCTTGTGTATCATGGTCACCTGCAGGCAAAAATCAGACTTCTAACTCCTATTTTCAAAGATGTGAAATAAAGCACATCATGCAAGTTTTACTGTTAGGGAACGTTGTATTTTCTTCTTGAAAGCAGCAATTATAACTAAAAATGTTTTAGTAAAAATATGTTGTTACTGGCAGTTTATTAAATTAACATTTGAGAAGCTTTTATTTTAGCAGTGCAGCTGTAGAATTATGTTTTCAAAAATACTGTAATTATGAAACCACAGCTTGAAAAAGCTTGGCTTGTATCACGTCTGATGCCCCTGCAATTTTCTTCTTCTATTTGCTGTCTCTTAGGGTACTTTAAGGAGACTTATTATGTCTTTTGTAGGCTTTTTTTCCTTTGGATTAGTTTTAGGCCACCGTCTCATGAAGAGGGAAAACTTATCAATTCAAAGGAATGTAATTTGAATTCCTCAGTCAGGTGTACCTGCTTGACAGGTAAGAACGTCTTAATGGCACCTTTTAGATTTTTAGTTAGAAAAATTAATTCAAAAAATCATGCAAGAGAAAGAAATTGCCTTTTAGGGTCAAGGCAGTATAGAACCCACTGCCATGTGGTAGATGTGGCAAGAATAAATGGCTAAATCTTCTCTGCTTCTTGTGTGGACCAGATGGTTGTCTCAAGTGATCTAAGCCACAGAAAAATAACAGACAGCAGAGGGAAGTCTGGCCCAGTACCAAGAGCCTATGAAGTTTTGGTCTGTTTGGGCAGCCTGGAAGACCTGCAGTTGTTACCAAATATTAACCTTAGACATTTTAATATCTAATCCTTAATTTACTTGTGCTGAGGGCAAGAGCTGATGGGTTTCCATGTTTCATCCATGGGTCAGTCCATGGCAATTTAAAGGAAGGAACCACAAAGTGTTTAGGCTTGTGGGAAATTTCATGTGGAATATACAGTTATAAAGTTATATGTGAGTTACTTATGGTTTCTTTGCCTTTGCTTAGGCAGACTGAAGGCCTTACCTGGTGCTGCTTTTCCTGGTGGAGACTTGTACACAAGTATGCTCCATTCAATGGGAACATCACAGGGTGTCACTGTTATTGAGAAAGGGGCAAGGACCCTGCCCTCTTCCAAAACAAAGTAGTACCTGTGAATGTGAGTAGAAATAGAGGGAATGTATCAGGGAATTCAGGTTGCCCAAAACTCCCAGTAATCAGCCATTCTGATGTGGGTCACTGTTCTGGGTAGAAATGACTGTTCTCTGAGGTGCATCCACACAAAGGGATGATGAGTGTCTGCAGTCTTCAGCTGTGGGAAGAAAACAGGCTGTGGGGTGTTATTTTTTTTTAAATCCACATGTATTTGCTGAAATATTTATCCACCTAAGGCCATGTTTTTTTTTCCCTCAGAGTTCTTTTCCATGCTTGAGGTGAACATTGTGTCTCATCCTTAGCTGGTTGTTTTCAGTGATGGATGTGATTTAGCTGACTGCCTTCTCCATAATCACCTGTTGCCAGTCCTGCCTTGACTGCCTTTGTGTCAGAGGCTGCTATGCATGAGCACCACAAAGTGACTTCAGTCTGTTTGGTCAGGTTTTGACTCCTGCCTTGAAAAAGCCCAATCTCCTGTCTTGCTCGGTTTTATTTCTGTTGTTTTTATACAGGCTGTATAATGTTTGGACTTGGCCATAGAAATGTTTGGATTTGGGTGTCTCACTCTGCACTTAAGTGAAGGCAATTGGCAATCCAAGGGCTTTTTTGTTGTTCACCAGTGAGGCAAGCCTAGTCATTATGGATAGATCCCGTCAGCCTGGAGGTCTGGCTTACTTTCAGGGTATGGCTCCTAGGCCAGAGTGAAGTTTTGCTGGAATCAGTTGCACATTCTCCAGTCTTGTACTCTCAGCCAAAACTTGTCCTTGCTTCTCTTCCTGTTTGGGTGACTAGGGTTCAAGAGAACCTTCCTGACCATGCTAAACTACTTCCTAATTCCAGTCTTAGTGTTATGTGGCAAGAGGATAGAAAAATTCCCTTTTCTTTGAGGTTTCAATACCCCTTGTCCTTTACCTAGGGGAGCTCCTAGTTCTGTTCTTTTGAACATGGTCACATTATATAACATGTGCCATGTTCCAGCTTTTCTGTGCAATGCACATGAAGGCTGAGCAATCTGGCTCACCCTCTGCTCCATGACCACTTGGGTGTATGTCAAAATCTATTTGCTGCTCTCAGTCGAAAGTGCATCTCTTCCCTAACAAGCAGATTGATCTTTGCTTCCCAGCTGCAGTGCCACTTGTAATATCTAGATCACCTACATACCTAGGTATGGCAGTAAACTTTGCAGATATTTTGGGAAGGTGAAGAATGTGGAATTTCCACATGCAAAGCACTTTTGATATCAGCAAGTTGTAAAGCCATTTGGCAAAAACACTTGTAGTGTGAGTGACAGTGGCAGAAGTTTTCCTGATAAGATGTCTGTGCAGATACTGTATTGATTTTTGGGGTAGTTAATTTGTTAGGTAAAATGTTTATATTTCACCATGGTTGTAGGATGGCTGCTGTCTCTGCAGACCTGAAGCTGGGCTGTCTGTGTCACAGCTGTTGGGAGCTCACCCATCCTGTATCAGTTCTGCTGCTGCTCTGGCAAACACTGCAGCAAGCTGCTGAAATGTGTACAGCAATCTAAATTTCATCTCAGAGCTTCATCCCAGATTCTGGGCAGTGTAATGACACTTGAAGAGTGGGGCGTTTTTCTGGCACTTCAGTGTGCACTGGTAGCCCTGCAGGTACACAGGGATTCCTGGCTTCTCCTGGTAGTGTGCAATTCCCAGTGACACAGGGAAGTGTCTGAGAATAGGAGTGCCTGATTTTCTCTTACCTTTTGGGTATATCCTTCAGCAGGTGAATGGTAGTTTCCTTGCCATCTGCAAGGATCAGGGAGTGGTAGAAATTGAAGAGACCAGTCTTGAAGCTCTGTTGGGAGCTGGGGGTGGGTGCTTTTATAGAATGGCACAAACAAGTTGCCGTGAGAAGACAGAGAGGAAGATGAAGCCAGAACCAGGACATCTTGAGTACTGCAAAGTGAGATGACAAAAGTGAACAGAAATGGCTGTCATAGGAGAGAAAGTAATGTGACTTCTTTCTGTGCCTTTTCTGGTACTTGTTATAATCCCAGCAAGCCAGGCATTCAAACAGTGCAAGTGTCCCTTTTGCTGAATTATTTGAAGTTCACAGAGATATTCCTCAGAGGATCTCTCCACGAAGATTTAATTGCAAAAACTGCTATGAAATCTTTGATTAGAGAAAAAAAAAGTAGTCAATGCAGCACAAGTGCAACATGACAATTATTCAAAACAAATCTTTTTACTGCTGTCAGAATGAGTGGAAAATTGCATTGAAAAGATTTTTTTTTCTGGTTTGTCATGTTCACTTACTAAATTTCAAGGCTGAGCTATTTGTAATGGAACTGTCCCTTTAAAACTCACAGAAGGTCGCTATGTCCCAAACTCTTCTTCTGCTGTTCTATCAGAGATCATTGAATTTTTTTGTCCACTGGGTCTGTAGGTATGTGTAGATAAGAGGATCAGTGTAACTTACCCAGAGCTGTGTAAGATACTTGCTAGTCAAAGGTGGAGAATCTTGGATGACAATCCCTAAACTGATACTTAGGTTTTAAGCTCTGTGTATCTCATCTGGAAGAAGGCTTTATCACTGTAGGGTAGTAATCTTGTTCTTAGATTTTTGTGTTGCTTATCATTCTTGTACCTGCATCATTTCCAGCCTGTCTCAGCATTTGCTGCGCACTGGAACTGTAACAACCACATTGTATTCACACTGGCAAGATATTTTTTAAAAGATCACTTATATCTCTTTTTTCAGCTGGCCTTATTATCAGCTTGGAATCTATGAAAGAAAAGTACAGAACCTGTCCCCAGCAAATACTGACGTTATTTAAACTGCTTTGTGCATTGCCCAGAGCTACACTGAGGAGGAAGCTCCAGTTAGGACAGGAAATTTTGACAGTGCACTATGTGCATTTATTGATTGTAACTTACAGCTCCTTTGTCTGCCACATCCAGTTGCAGAAAGTATGGAAGTGGAAGGGGCAGAGACCTTTAATACAGGTGCCAGCTGTAGCTCAGGGATCTGGAAAGCAGAGGGAGCTCTGTGTGCAATGCATTTTTTGAGGAAAAAGTAGCCTATTGCATCTTACAAGCAGCAAGGAGTAAAGATCCTGGTTTAATCTGATTATTAGCTGGTGATGGGAGAAAACATACAGGACAAAGGCTCAGTTCTTTGTAATTGTCATTTCTTTCTGAGGTCAGCTCTTTCCCCATGTGCTTGTGAAAGTGTGGAAGGTTTTAGGCAGTCAAATCTCCAGTTCAGCACACCCGCTGTCCATCTCAGTTAAAGTGGCTTTGTAGAAGGACCCCTTCCTTTGTAAAACAATTTCAAACACATGAAAATACAGCACTGAATACATCTGTAGGTTTTATGTAGAAAATCTGGGATTCCCATAGTTAAGCACATCTTTAGTATCAGTGAGATGATTATGGAAATTATTGGTACCAGGTCATCTGCACGTCCCTCTCAATGTGCAGGTAAAGTTGTCTTATTCTCTGCCTGTTTGTACTATTTAGCACCTGTTTGAATGCAGGCTTAAACAGCCATCTGAGCAAATTGAAAGAATAGTTAAGATTTCCATATCAATTCCATTTTAATGCTCTTACAACAGAGCTTTTCCTTATGCTCTGAGTCACTTTGCCACTTTGTTATTCCTGTAGTCTAATTATAGCTTACAGATTTAAAATAGCATCCCAAATATTTTGCTTTACCTTTGACAGTGGAATCTTGAGTTGCTCTGTGCTTTGGAGAGGATTTTTAAAGAAGTCATTCTGCTGCTTAAATGACAGGATCTTACAAACCACACTGACACCACAGCAGCTCAGCTTGTCCAGGAAAACAAACAAACCAAGTGATCAACAAACCCATAATCAGCTTATCCCAAAGAGAGCATCACCCCAAAGGCTATTTTCACTCAATTACACAAACAATATATTCTCAGAGTGTTGGAAATACGTTACACAGAAAAATACTGTGCTTACCTATTTTGTTCTGGGCTAGATGATCCTCAGACCACTCGCTTTCTTTGCCAAAAAAGCATAAAAGAACATAGACTTTTCAGATCTCTGTAGGCAGATGAAAATCAAAACTGTGCAACCAGTTTAACAGGACAGAACTGATTTTTCCATATGGCTCCTGAACAGACATAGCAACTAAAATGCTTGCGGTCCTTCAAGTAAAGTTAAAAAAAAAAAAAGAAAAACACAACGGGGTTTTGGTATTTTCTCCAGTTTGCCAATGTTGTTTTAAACTTGCCCAGTTGTGCAGTCTCCCAGGTGCTGGCTGTTCCCTCAGTTCCCGGAGCTGTGCAGCACTGGGGCTGCTGCCTGCGAGCCCAGGGCGCTGCTCCTGCACCGAGAGTCAGCCAGGCTGCTCCTGCAGCCTAATCCCAGCCCTGGCTGGCCCGGAGCAGGTCTGTGGCTGAAATGCACAGTGAGGAGGAGGGGGTGAGATGGAGAGAGGAGCAAACGCAGTTAACCCTTGTCAGCCCTTAATCCACGCCAGCCAGGGGTGCGCCGCTCTCCTCCAGAAAACTCCTTTTGTGTCACAGCTCGGTGGCCCTCCCAAGGAGTCTGTCATCTCCCTGCCCTCAGCTCTGCGGAAGCTCCAGATAATTTCAGGTGCACTGAGTTTCTGCTGGGGTGCCCAACAAGTGCTGACCTAAAGCAGAGAAGGCAAAAAAGCTGTGAGGCAGAGAATGCTCTGTGTTTTTAAACCAGACTGGATTTAGCAATCCTTTGAAGGCTGTCAGAAATCTACTGAATAGAGCTGAGCTCTTTTCTTGGCTTAGAGATGCTGTGTAAGAAAGCAACTCCAGAAGTGTCTGGGCTGGGGGAGCATTTCTGCTGTGAAAGCAGTGTGGCTGAGGGAGGAGGCAGCAAAAGGGGCTCACAGCAAGCCAAGCACTTGCTTGTTGGGGCTACAAAGCAGTTGTAGCAAAGCCATGGTTCTTTTCAGGCCACTCCTGCTGAGTGAGAGCAGTGTATGGGCAGGATTCACAGGCTGCTTGTGCTTCTTGGCCTGGGCTGTCGGGAAAGATGCCCTGGGATTGGTCCTGTGGGGATGCCTGCTCAGAAAGGCAAGCCCCAGGAAGCTGCATGAGCTTCCAGGCAGGCACTTCACAGGGGACAAAGACAGAATGTTGTAGGGAGGCTCTATTTTTAAATAAAGTTTCCTGTCAAATGTTGGAAGAGTGACTTGCAGCAACCCTTTACTATTGTCTCTCTGGAGTCACAGTTAGATTGTTAAAGCCTTCCCAAGACTAAAAGTTTGCTCAGAAGAGGGGCAGATAAGGGAGAAGTAGAACGAGATTTCAACAGATTGTAAGATCCTTAGCGTACCAGGATCCTTTCCTTCTGAAAATGCGCATTTGCTCATCAACCAATGTAAGAGAAATATTTACAGTGCAGAAGATGGCAGGAATAAATAAGGTGTTCATGAATTGTTTGCTGAAAAGTCTTGCTGAGCAACTGGGATTTTAAAAAGGGACAGCATGTGGGAGCCTTGATGCAGGCACTCTATGATCAGGGTATTGACACTGTGGAGCTGTGAGGGGACATTGCTGGGTGTATGCTAGAAAAGTGGCAAAAGCAGGGTAAATGGTCAACTGGGTCTGGCAGACAAACCATCATGCTGGTGTGAAATGCAGCCCAGGTCAAGTCTGTGTAGCAGATCTGGGAACTAAAGAAAGTGTAAGCACCTAGCCAGACTTTTCCTGTTTCCTTAATGGAAGAGAAACAGGAGCAAAAGGTGGGTGCAAGGTCCAGTAAGATCCCAGAGCAGGCCTTGAAGAGGAAAATATAGGTCAGATGAGGTGCATCAAAAATGTGCCCTGAAAACAGGACATGAAATTTATTTTCACAGAAAGAAAAATCACAATGTAAGTGCAGGGACTAGAGTCTGTTTTTTGCTGGGAATTTGGATGGACTCATGGGTGGAAGTCATGGGCAGGGAGAATTGTAGGGCAGCAACCAGTGCTAAGTAGGGATGCCTCTTGGCAAATCTCAGAAGCAGATGTCACTCATGACAGGTAATATCTCTAAATCTGGGCAGAGTGGACATGTTTATTGTAGAAAGGATGGACTGTGCCTTGTCCTCTCCAAACCTCCCCACTGCTATCAAAACTAACTGTTGCTCTCAGCAAAACTCAGCTTCTAGGGAAGGCAATGGGAGTCTTTCCTCTGGCCATCATTTCAGAGGTGGAAGCCAACCTGAAGGAGCCCTCTGTTTCCCACTGAATAAAACATGAGCAAGGATGTCAGGTGAAAAAGGCTGGTGATGGTTTAAGTATGGAAATAATCCAGTTCCTCTCTGGACAGTTTTTCACATACTTGCCGTGTGTGTCTGCTTACATGTTTTGCTGGAGCAGAATCTGTGCTTGTAAATTTTCAGAGAGGTTCACTGAAGCACTATCCAAGGGGAAAACAGTGTTCTCTGTGGAGAAAGTTAAGAGCTAAATTAATTGACGGAACTCAGTGAAGTTACAACAGGGATAAATCAGTCCTTGATTTGGCAAAAAATTGGTACAATGGCTTTCTTTTAGTAGAAAAGTCTGTAATGAGCAGGTTCTGCTCCCCTCAGAGCTGAGTCGGTGACTTCAAGAGGGCTGTTGAGAGATCCTGCTTCTGTTCCAACCCTGCTGCCCATCCACACCTTCCATAAATGCGAGAGATGGACCACCTTTGACACCAGAGACTTGATTTGCACTCAGTTATGTAGTGGCTCTGCTAGAAGATGAGTAATGCTGAAACAAAGGAGCTGCTTTGAAATGGGAGCAGAAAGCCGGACTCGGGGGTTTAGCTTGAAGCTCTCAAAAGATGCTCCAGATGTTCATTTACTGGAACTGCAGTCCAAAGTTCTGTACTCATATGGGGGATTCTGCAGGCCAGGGGAGTGTGCTGCAGTGTTGGCAGCAGTGTCCCACAGCAGGGCCTGGAACTGAATCCTGCAGCATTCAGTTGCTGTTTCATGGCATGCCCTGCACAGGGATGCTTGGAGGCTCACCCTGGCTCACCCCACAGAGCACAGCTCTGAGAATTGCATCACACTGCTTTGTACTTGGCAAGGAGATGCAAAAAAGGGATTATGGATATCTCTGATGAAGAATTTCCCTGGCAACACTTCTTTGAGCTGGTTTGGTCACCTCCATCAGGAAACTGTCTGTGGGAAGGGCAAGGAGGGCTCCAGTCCTCCCTGTTAGTGTCATACAGGGGAGAGTGGGAACAGGGCTGCACTGTCTTCCCGTCCATCACCCAGCTGCATCAGCCCCTGGCTGTTAATCCTGGCAATTCCCAAGCACAGACAACTTCCCTGTGCCCCCAGCCCAGCCTAGGGAGTTCTGTTTCATGAAACTCTGTAAGCAAATGAAAAATGCATGGGGAAAGAGAAATCTAATCTTGCAGTTATGAGATGAGCAGTGTTCTCCCTTTCTGTCTTTTACACGTGCACATATGTATTCTATCAACAACTGAGGTAGAATTGTTAGTCTTTGGCTCCCAGCTACCTGTCTGCCTGCAAAATGCCTTTTGAACTAATCTTCCTGTATAAACTATCTTCATAGCCCTGAGCAGAAGGAGCTATGGATGTCTAATGGGGGAATTATAGCATCCAAACATGTTCTGCATTTTCAACTGCTTCAAGTTGCAATCTATTCCTCTTAGCAGAAGAATCTGACTTGCCCTTATGGCTATGGAAAGGGGGATGCAAATTTCTGTAAAAATCCCCTCCCAAGTGGAACGCTTGTCCAAATAATTTCTTGATAGTTACTGGAGCCAGTATGTCCTTGTTGAGTTGATGTACTTCTGGTTAGTATTATTGCTTAAAAAATATCATCCTAGACACACAGCTGGGCTCCAGAAAGAATCACACTTCCCTTTGAAGCTGTGAAAGTCAATCCTAAGCAAAAGTCTGGCACTTAAAACCTATTGAGAGTGTTTTAGTGGGACAGCTGCTTTTATTTCTTCCAGGTTTTGTCAAATCCTGGCAATGCAAAGGACTGTCAAATGAGAAGAGCCATAAGTCTGTTCCTATTCAGAGCCATTAATAAGCAGGAGAGACAGGGAATTGCTTCTAAGTCAAAAGCAGACTTGAACTTTTCCTACAGCCTGTACCCAGGTGAGAATACAGGAATAGGCTGTTTAGGGGGCTGGTGGGCTGTCCTGGCAGTACATAGTGGGTTTGTAGGATAAAAAGGCAGTTATCTACACTTGGGAGCTGTAGCTCCTATTATAGCATGCCTGTGTTGAAAAGTTCTCCAGGGAATGGTACAGTGATGATTGTTATCCACTAACATTACTTGGGTTTTTTCCTCAACAGTCTCTCTCCAGGATAAGATGCTGGCACTTGAAAATGATCTTTCTTGTTGCTGTTGAAACTAGACAGGGTCTTTAAGGGTCTTTTAGTGACCAGCAAAATAAATATTACAGACACCTGATTGCTCCTCACTGTTCTCATATTCCATATTTTCAAGAATGATTGCTCAGATTGTCTGTCAAAAAATGATAGATAGGATGTAGGAGATCTCCTGTGCAAAGCTGATTTTGCAGGGTGTGAGAGATTGCTTCTGAGGTTAGTATGTTCAACTTAATGGGAAAATTGCTCATTTTTAGGGTAAATTTGTTCTTCCAGAAGTGTAAATTCAGTGCAGCAGAAAGATCTTCAAGTGCTCAGCTAGGAGTCAGTATATATATGTTACACTGACAGCTTCTCTATGCATTAAAGAGGAAAACACATTGAAAGTCCTAAGCTGCTACTTTCATTTCCTTTTACCATAGCCCCTAGGCTTCCAGGGTTTTAGGTTAAGTTCTGTTAAATAATTCCTTAGAAAACACCTACAGAATTCCCTAGAAGTCATCAAAGCAGCATAACAGTTTGGGCAGGTATGGGAAAATAGGGTGATGTTGGCAGCTTAGCTGAAAACTGCTGGTTACCTCAGTTCAGAAAGTCACAGGCAGAATGAAGTGGTGGTGTCATCAGTACACTGTTCTAACAGGGTAATCCTGTATTTCGTTTTTAGCTACAGTGTTGTTTGTTTTATATGAGAAAGGATTAAACTGTTTCCTGTGGTGGAGGTTCTGAAGTGTTGGGTCACTCCTTTCAGTGTCAGGTTAGAGAGGGGCAGGGAATGCTGAGCAGCCAGACTGTTCTCAAAACAAGCAGGGGCCTGCTGACTTTCATGCATCTTTCAATGCTCTCTGATCCTGTGCAACTCCATGAGATGTTTAAAAACACCTTCAGTCTGATCAAGAGGCCTTTCATCTCCTAGGTGCAGGTTTCATTTACAGCATTTCACTTTGCTCTTGGGCTGCTGGGAGCCCTCCTTCCATTGCATGGCCAGGTGAGTTTGCAAACAGCCCCAGTGTTCACCTACAGCCCTGGACAGTTTTCCAGAAGGATGTGATTATTGGTCCTTGCTTTCTTTGTCCCCATGGGCTACACCAGTTTGCTCCTGAGAGCTTTTAAATAAAACCTGCCTTTTGCAGCACTGAAAAGCAGCCTGCACTGATGTCCCTGTGCAGCCCTCCTCTCTGGTGGCTGGCACAGGAGGAGTTAACCACTGTCCTCTTTTCTGCCTTTGCTGGCTGGAGTCACTGCAGCCCATCTGCTCCAGGCTGTCCAGAGCTCTTCCCAGTGTTCTCTGGGGAAGGCACTACAATATCCAGGAATTTTAACAATCCTAAACAGATTTGGGGCCACATATGGATGAAAATGATTAGATTGTAAGAAATCCAATCACATTTGCTGCCCTAGCCGTATATTTTTAAGCATTTGAGATCAGGCTTTTTGCTTAATTACAAATATTTTACATGCAGCATGGATAAAGTCATTATGTTTATCTCTCCATCTTGTCCCCAGAGGAATAGTATTGATTTTAATGTTTGATTGGAGGAATTTGATGAGTAAAATCTGCCACTTTTGTCATAAATCAGAGTAACTTTCTGTTAGTGATAATCAGACTGCTGTGCTTGCTCCATGTGTTCCTCAGCTTACCTGTGTCCTTCTCCTCCCTGATTCTCACCTGCTCCTTTCTGGTCTTTGCATGGGGTTGGTAAATGCACACACCAAGGGGCAGGGATGCAGCTCCTCCCAAAGTTGTAGAGTGCCTTGAAAAACAGCCAGTGCAGCTTTTTGTGCGAAGGGGAGCTTAAAAAGTCACCAATAGCAGAAGAGCCCCATGGGGAATCCTCCTAGTGGAAGAAGGAGCTAGCTGGTCTGGTTCTGCTTGCCTCCCTTCCCATAGACCAAAAGTTTTGCCTGGGGTGAATTTTCCTCTTGGAAAGTTTTATTTTAAGAATTGTCTTGCTAATTCTTATTCTCATGTCTTGGTTAAGATGCTGTCCTCAAGCACCCCATGAAGGAAGCAGCCTGCCAGGCCATGGAAAGTGGGAAATACTCTACTAGGACAGCCTAAAAACCTCAGATTTATCTGCCCCCCGACACTGGTCTGCATCAGAAAGCTTAGCAGGTTTTCCTGTGGCATAGTAGCACACCTAAGACCAGTGATTAACAGCAATGGCTGCAGCCAGCTAAGGCTTCAGGGCCTCTGTGAAAATCACTCTGTTGATTTAAAAAAAAAAATACTGCTTTAAATTTACAAGCTACTTTATAGACTCATTAATTTTTCATGGGGGAAGGATAAATGAGTGGCTGGGGAGGAGGTCAGAATATGCTATTTACACTTAATTTATAAATTATGAACTTGAAAGCTGACACTTTATGGTGCTTGTATCATTTCATAATGAAATGGAATGAATCTCTCTGCCTCTGTGGCATAACATTAACATTTATGCTTCTGGGCTGTTTCTAGCAGCAGTGACTGAGCTCAGCTCAGCCCTTTGGTGGAAGAGGGATTTCCTTTGCGTTTTCCTTGTGCTCCCTCTTTGCTATGGCAGATGTTTGACCCTCACATCCTGCAGATTGCAGGTTATCCATTGGAGTCCCAGCACAGCCTGGATAGCAAGTGTAGCTCTGTCCTGGCTCCAGAACCATGTGGCTCCAGATCCATCCCCAGGAAAAGACTCCGCTCAGTCACCCCACGAGGCCTCTGCAGCTCAAAGGGAAAACTGGGATTTTCCAGTGGCACATCCTGAGCTATCTAGAGCAGGGATAAGAGATTGCCCCTTTTTGTGCCTCTGCTGTGTCCAAGTGACCCCCCAGTCCCCATGGCCGATTTCCTGCACTCATGGATGGGCATTGGGAAGGTCCCCAGACAGGAGGTGATGGCGCTGCAAAGGCAGGACCACAGAGGATTTGGGGAGGCCCCCAGCCTTCACATGATGGTTGCTGGGACTGGGTTTGCACTGAGGCAGAGCTGTGTGCAGAGAAAGTGCAGCCACAAGCTCAGGGGGGACTAATTCAGTGCTCTCCCTTTGCTGACACAGCTACTCGTGTGTCAGACTCAGTCTGGGTTAAAATACTGTCCCTGACATCAGGTTAGCTCTGGTGGTGTCCAGCTTTTCAGATTTATTCCTAACAGTGGCCTCATTTATCTTACCACTTGGCCAGGGGCCATTTCTTGCTGAGCCTCGTCTTGCAGTGTGAAATTCAATTTTCACCACTTGTTAGTGCTCCCTAGGGGTGTACAGCTTTCCAGGGAGCTGCTTGGAGTAGGACCCAGGAGTTGGAATTGGTGATCCTTGTGGGTCCCTTCCAGTTCAGGATATCCTGTGGTTCTGGGGCTGCCTCAGCACAGAGTGCTTTGAGAAGCCTGTCCCATAAGTGATGGCCTGCACTTGGCTTCTTGCTCCCATGCCCAGTTTGCTTTTGGGGGTTCAGGCAATGTAATGCCAAACCATTTCAGGAAGAAGTTTCCTCAAAGGTTTGAAGAGGAACTTGTCAAAGAGGAGTGATCCTCAGAAATCCTTGAGCTTTCCTTCTCTATCTGAATTTAATTTAGTGCCTTGTTCCTTCCTTACATGGAACTGTTCTTTGCTTGGGTCAGACTTGATTCTGATTTATGTCTGTCTAATATTAGGATGGATGCGAAGAATAAGGTACCTAATTTTTGTGACATTGCCAGAATGTTGGCATCTGTAAGAACATCTGGAATATGTGAATGTGTCAATCCACATTCATTTGTATTTTCTTTGAGCAATGATTAGAGATTTCTTGTTGCTAGATTTTATGATAGAACAGGTTATCTATAAGCAGGCTCACCCTGTGCTATAGGAAGCAAACCCATTCCCTGTTTTTGCATTCCCTGCATCTTTCATGTGGAGGTCTGTTGGTCTTTGGATGCTGTTTCCCCTCCAGGCTATTGCGATCTTATTTTTATGTTACAACTCAGAGTGAGAGGGGAGCTGGGGGCTGTGTCTGACCCTTCCACATGGGGAAAAACCAGATTTCATTGCTCTGAAGGCACAGGATTGGGACTGGGCCGATGGTGGGGTGTTTGTGTCACAGAAGGGGCTCCTCTGTGGAAGCTAACATGGAAGTCAGCTGGAGGAAAAAGGCATCATTCCAACATGTGCTGGTCCACAGAGTAAACAGCAGGCAATCCCTGAGCTTGTGGAGGGGGAAAAGGAACAGGGCTTCAGGAGGTGTTTAATTTTCCAAGCAGACATTGCATGGGGAGGAGCCAGGGTCATGAGGCAGGGTCGGGAAATGTCTCTCCTCAGGACCAGCTCCCTGCTTCTCTTCAAATTCATTTAGGCTTGGAACAACAAACATGGTGCTCCAGATGGCAGGGGCAGCACTCCCTGTCATGTGGAGGGGGCTACTCCTGAAGGCAAAGGGATGAGGGGGTGAACAGTCAGCCAGGAGGTCAGGCAGGGCAGGGAGTGGTAACAGGCTCACCATTTTAGCTCCAGGTCACTGCCTCCAAAGGCTGGGGCTGGCAGGTGGGGCAGCATTTTGACAGTCAGACGCTGGGCTGGAACAACATGTGATGACCTGCTCTGTTGTTCCACAGCCTGGCATTACAAAGGCCAAGGAATGAAAATGTGTCCCCTCTCACCTGGCTTCTGGGGTGAGCTTGTTGGGCACATGGTATCCCAGATTTATAGCTCTGATTTATGGTAATAAACCCCCTCTGCACAGGGGAATAGAGGAAGAATGGGAGAAGTAGAACTAGCAACTGCTGGGAAAACAGTGATCCATGTCCACTCTGGGAGAAAACATTTCTAACCAAAACTGCTCCCAGCAGTATTGTCAGGTAAACCACAGCCAACTCCTAGAGGAATTAATTTCTTCATAATCATCATTCATGAGCATCTTTATCATGCTAGCTGAGTGATTGCACTGCTGTCAGCAGGGAACTTCTGCTAATCGATTAAAAATGTTTTTTCACTTCTTTATGCACCTGACTTATCTGATGGAGGGGCAGAAAATCTGACAATGCATCTTGGCTCAGAGAAAAATGCTAAAAGAAAGTTGGAAGAGAAAGGTGGGGAAATAAAAGTGGGTTTTCTCAAAGGATCTACTTGGAAATACAAAGTAGGTTGTCAGTGAAATGCATTCAAGGGATAATGTCTCTGCCATCATATTTCAAGTACAAGACCACAAGGAAATGAAATTTGCCTTCACACTCCAGCATGCCAATGTGATCCAGCCATAGATGGAAGCAAAGCCAGGGAATGCATGCTGCAGCCACATGAAGACATGAAAACTAACAGGCAGCTGAGCAAAGTCAGCAGTCTAAATGGTCAAGACGAACGAGCTGTGGTTTGGGCCAAGTTGGCTTTGCTCCTGGCATTCAGAAGCCCACACATGAGCTCTGTGAACTTTGGAGCAGATGATCAGGTTAGCTCCATTGTGCTCTTATGAAACAATTCAACAAAGTATTTTTCAAGTGNACACCTTCACAGAGGGACCCCATTTTCTTTTCTTCCCAACCACAGTAAAAGTGCTCGGGGGCCTCAATCTGCAAGTGCTGCTCATGAATTATTAACAAGGTTTCTCCTGCCAGGGAAGCTGTGCACAGGGTGAGTGGTTATGGAGCTGAGCCTTTGGCCCAGGGAGCCCATTCTGCCTTAGAAAGGTGCTGAGAATGTGCTGGTAATGGGACATGTTAAAAAGCTGATTAAAAAATAATTGGTGCTGCAAACAGCACAGCCTAACCACAGGTGGGCCCCTCATGTATGAGACAGAGCCCCCCAATAAACACATTTTCATCATCTCTATGTAGCTGCTTAACTGACAAAGGGGCTGAGAAATCTGGCAGTCTGACCACATATTTTCCACTTGTGAAAGTGAAACGTGTGTGACCATTTCTCCAAGCTGCCTTGAGAGTATCCTACCTATTAACTTTCCACATAAGAGATTTCCCTGAGATTTTCCTCTTCTCTGAAAACCCTTTCCCACGTTGGCAGTTCCCACAGGAGGCTCCGAGGCTGCAGCCACCTTGATTATTGGGAAAGCCTGAGGGGGAGGTAAGTGGGTACTGCTATGCAGAGAGCACAGGTGCAGATTGTATTAATGCTCAGGGAAAGGGATTGCTTTGATACCTCGGTGAAAAACCTGCTCCCTCTCAGCTCCCCCCTGTAAGACTGCAAAGACCTTTTTGGGGATGAAGAGTGGCTTGGTAGTTTTGACTTCTCTCCCTGACTGTTCCTGCTAGCAAACAGCCTGCACTCCTGACATGTCCATACTCCTTCCAGCTTAACAGTGAGGAAAAAAGACTGGAAGCTGCTCTTTCCTTGTGGGACAAGCTGAATGTCAAATGTGGCTTGCAAGGCGTAAGAGTCTTCTTTGAAAGAAGAGGATAAAGCTCTCCTTCCTCCTGGAGCTGCTCTGTAAAGTCATCAACTCCTGCTGAGCTGCTGCAGGTTCAGAGCTCAGTTTCTGTCAGGATCTTTTAGCTGGTGTAGTCCAAGCACTTGTGAGGGATGTGCACTCATTTTGTTACACAAGCATCAGTGTATACCAGTATTAAAATGTACAGATGCCAAGGCTTCCAACTGTGAATGACTTTGAAGTCCTGACCCAGAGGTCTTCTGTCTAATTAAAATTGTTTGATAAAAAGAGAGAGAGCCTTTCTTAGGCTTCTCCTTCCATGGGCAACAGGGTACGAAAACTGGGATGGCAGAGGAAGACAAGTACATTTCCTTTGAGCCCTGCCTCTTACTTTTCCATTTCCCTATTTTCTCTGCATGTTCCCACCTCAGTTAATATAATTTTATTTTCCTTCTCTTCTTAATTTTGTCTCCACTATTCAGGCAATTTATAATTCTGGGCTGTGTTTGTCTTCGGTCTGCCCTTTCTGTTCAGTGAGAAATACAATACTTTTACCTTCTTACTAAACCCTGTGTCAGGAAGGTTTAAGAAATATTTACAAACCCTGGCAAAACCACAAACTGTGCTAGATGCCAAAAATTAAAACAACTGAATAACCATCTGGCAATAGTAACAATAGTCTCACAGTTAATTTACAATAGTCATAGCATGGCTGAAGCTGCTTATGTTTTACCTATACTAAAATATCAGTTTCTGAACCATATGTGGAGAGGTTAGACTGCAGTTTCACAGTTTGTGCTGCCCTTTAAATTTTTGCCATCCAGCATTTTTTAAAAAGCCAACTGATGATGCCCTGTGTGGTGACAATACCTCTATTTCCGTCTGTCAGTAATGGACAGCATGTGAGAAGTGGTATATCAACTTCTTAATTGCACTGTAAGGTATAGAGTTTCTTCAGCCTGGATTGGGTCTCTGCCTTTGCCCTTGAGAGCCCTGAGAGACAGCAGGAGGTGACACAGTCAGACCTGGCTTTAGCACTTTGCATCATCCCAGGGGGGTTTGAAGACAGACAGGCAATGGTGAGGGTTAGACTGACTGACTGACAAGCTTGAAGCAGCTAAAGGGTTTTTGGAGCAAGACCCAAGCTTTGGTGCCTTTGGGCCCTCTCTAGGGTGAGCCCACAAAAAAGACCCTCAATTTTTTCTGGGGAGCCTGGCTTTGTATTTAACATGCATTTAGAGAACTGCAACATCAGATAAAGACTATGATCACATCTGCTCACTGTGTCAGCTTGAATGACTTTTTTTACTCTGTGCCATGAGTGTTCGTGCACAACTCTTTCCCCTCTCCCATGGACAGAGCCATTCCCAGGGTGAACACTTCCAGCAGGATAATTTGCAGCAGAATCATTCCCTTAGCTCCCAGCACAGCTTTCCAAGCACCTTCTTTGTGTGAGCATGGGCCATGCAGTGTGGTGATGTGAGTGCAGGTGCTGGGGACAGTGTCAGATGTGAGACTTTCTCAGAGGTGCACCAGGCATGGAGATACTCCTCGTGAGACATCCCTGTGAGACAGAGGGGTGACCCTTGCTGTGTAGGCAATCTTTGCAAACTCTTTGAACTAAAGCAGCTTTTTAAGCTAAAATAAAAGAGCAGTTAGGCTCTCTGAACACTGGCAGTACTACTTGGTCACAAATTTGGTACTTTCCCCGCTAGCCTGTCATTCAAAAGGGTTTAGCCTGCATTCTTGTCTCACCTGCTGTGCCTCTGTGTTTTAGAAGAGATTCCTTCCTTGCAGAGCTGCTGCTATCCAAAGGACAAAACACCTGCCAGCAGACTCCTGTCTCCTCTGTCACAGGTATGAGGAAAGAGAGGACCTTTATTAATGGAAATTTAATTTGTCATACATGATTTTGCAGAGTGATGAACAGGCTTATTTATAATGCTGTGAAGGAGCTGTGCTAGGCATGATGGTACAAGAATAAATTTAGTAGAATGAAATAATGGTATTTCAGTTTAAACAGGGATCTCAGCCCCGAGAAGATGCAGAGCATGTGCCATCTAATTCTGTACTAAGGAGTTTGGGGAGGAATTCCTCATTGGTTGTGTCCAACCACAGAACCTTTGGGAAGCATTCTCTTTACTACACTGAGGGGAAAAAATTCCAGTTCTCAGACAGGGATGAGAACTTGCAGACACACTTGTGTCACAGAGTGGACATAAATGAGAGCTCAGGTTGCCTCTGTCCCTCATGAATTGGTCCTGAGATTTAAGTATGTGACTGCAGCTCCTCCTGCACTGGAGTCAGGTCTGCTGGCAGACCATGACCCCTTGTTTTCTCTCCTGGAGCAGGGCAGGGTGGGCATCCAGCTGGGACCCAGACACTGAGCTGAGCCCTTCTGAGGGGAGGCACAGCTGGGAAAAGCTGAGTCACTGATCTGCTCTGCAGGAGAGAGAAGATTAAGTGGAGGCAAGACTGCTTCCTCAAGACTTTCATTTAGAGGGAGACGGAGGCATTCAGAAATGAATGATCATCACTTAATCTGCATCTGCCTATGGTCTGTCTCAGGACATTTATCAGTGTTATCTGAGATGGACTGGTGGGCAGATTTGTACAGCACAGCTTGATGTTGAGAGTCCATTAGATTTTCATCATTTATTCTCTTTATTGATTCACTGTTACACCACACTGCTGCTTCTCAGAAGTCAGGTAGTGCCCTGAAAAAAAAAAATAGTTCCTCAGTTTCCTGACCTCCACTGAAGTCCTAAATTGTTGTGCTGTGTTTCCAAACAGGTCCTCAGCTCTTTGATCTTTCTTCTGACAACATGTAAGCAACTTGATCACAAATCAGATGTTTATTTTGGACATGGCTGAGTGCTCATTGTACTGCAAGCCTTCAGTTCAGGCCTTGGGCTCCCAATACTTCATTCTTCGCTCCCACGCACTTTCTTCTTCACTTCTCTGGGGGAGAGATCTCTGCATCTCTGTTCTCCTCCCAATACACCTCTCACTCCAATCAAGTTTTGGTATTTTTGATAAGGATAGCAACAAATGCCCCATCAAGAAATGCCTCTGCCCACAATCAGAGGCTGCCCAATGTGTGGCTGTGCCACGTAGGAAAAGGGCACAGGGAGGTTATTGCAAACTGGATGGAAGTTCCCTGAGGACTCTGAAAAGATCACCTTGTATAAACAGTTTAAATAGTTTTGAAAGTAATTTTCAGACAGTGAGGCTCATTGCACTGAGTAAAACCTAAGCAAGCACACTGCTCACACTGTGTGTGGAGGTGAAGCCACCCTCCAGAGCAGTTTGCTCCTGGCAGCCCAGGAAAGGATGGGCACAGTGCTGCATCTGATGCCATTGTATTTGTCATGTCTTTCTCTGCACTGTCTGCTCTGGGGATGGGCATAGAATATCTATCTGCAGAGCTGCCAGTCAATAACTTTCAATGATATTCACCTAAATTTTAGGCTAGAGAACAATCACACTGCACCAGGAGATAAGGACAAGTCAGTGAGTTAGCTTGGTGTGCTTTGCTTTTATCTCGCTATCCATGCTATTCTGAGACCCACAAGGTCTCTGGAGAGTTTACTTGTCTTTCTGCTGGATACCTAACTGCTAAGTTTTGTAGGGAAACCAGTCCTTACCTGTCCCACTAATGGCCCTGAGAGCCTCAGCAGGGGCTCACCCACAGCCCCTGCCATGCCCAGGTGCTCTGTTTCGGCTCAGACTTGGGTTGGCACTTCTGGCCAGAGCCCTGGTGCAGAAAGGCTGGTCTCTGGCTCATTTGTGCTTGTGCCTGGATGTTTGGGTTTCTGCACTCCACAAGCTGAATTTTTCTCTGCTTTGTCTCAGTGCTACCAGGAACGCTTGTGGAGCAGAACCAGGTTTGCAAAAGCAGCATCCTTTGTGTTTGCAGGCACCAGACACTGTCCAGGAGTGCTACATGCCACTTGGGAGAGCTGTTGACATGGGGCCTTGAAAGATGAGGCTCTCTAATGTACTCACTGTACCCTCACCTCAGCAGTGGTAGTTCACTTTTGGTCTGACTCCTTAAAGGTGAAGAGGAAATGGATTGTGCTTCTGTGGATTCATAATTTCTTATTGCTGGCTGCAGGTTATCTGGCAGACTGCTGCGTCCCAGTTTGACAGCTGAAGGAAGAATAGAGGAATTAAACCATTCTTGAAATGAAGCAAGAAAACAAAAATCAAATTTTATATTGATCCTCACAATTACAGCTGTGCTGGGCTCCCTTTCGGCTCAGATGTAGAAAACGTGTCCACATGCAAGTGTCTGAAAGTAGTTGGAAACACCTATTGTGAATCATTTTTACAGCTAATTCCTGAAAGTCTTTCTGTTGATCAGCATCCCTGGATATGCCTCGTTAGCCAGCCCAGCAGGTGTGTGCATGCTGCTTGTTTCCTGTGTCACCAAACCTGGCACACAGAGTGGGCAGTGAGAGCTGCTCTGGAGCCTGCTGCCTGCCCTGTGCGTGTCAGCCTTTCCTGTCAGGCTGTCACAGCACACAGCACCAGGCAGAGGGGACTGCAGACAGGGGCACTGACCTTGGCAGCCTGTTTTCCCAAAAGCCCTGGGGCCAGCCTCTGGTCTTAGACACTCCCCATTTCCAGTGGGATCGACAGGGAAAGCTAACAGTGAGCAGGGGTTCCACCAGCAGATGCACTGCTACGGTCAGAGCAAAGTAGCAGTTAAATTTGTTATTCAACTTGCCAAATTAGCTCAGCTGAAAGTAATTTTGCAGCAACTGTGCACAAACCCAGCAGGCAGTGGTCCTGGAGGTGAATTTGTATTACTTGATAAGTGCTCAGCAAGTCTCTGTCTGCCTTTTATGTTTAGGGAATCTTATTCCTAAATTGCCTTACTCTGTATGCTTCTTATTTTGGGTATGTACTTTGTAATTGGGAGTGAAGGGCTGGAGTCCTGGCTCTTAACTGGAGACAGATTTCGGTTGTTGCCTTTGAAATTTTCTCCAGGTGGGATAGTGTTCCTTCATGGAGCTATTAATATTGTTTGGAAGTGAGGAAAATACTGCCCCTTATCAGCTGTGAATGTAATAACACCTCTGAATAGGGATGGGGTCCTTAAGTTTACTTCTTCTTCCTTTTACATTTGTTAAGACTGGTCCAGGATTTCTTCAATAAGCTTGTCCTCCTTTCTAGAAGAACATTTTTAAACCAGAAAATATCAGTCACACTTGAATATCTGCAGTTCAAATGCCACGGGGATGGATATATTCATGTTAAAAGTCTTTGTGCATTCATCCCTCATGAGATTTAATGTCATGTGCTCTATTTGAATCATCCCAAATAACCAAATCGGCTTAATCAGTAAAAAAATGGCATGATTATTCAATGTGGTTTATAACTAAGGGTGAATGTTTGAAAGAAGCTCCTGTGAAGCCTGTGGTGAGGAAGGGCAGAAGAGGATGAATGTGCTGGGTGAAGAGCCTGGACTCCCTGATGCAGCCTGGGCCACTGTATGGAGGTGGGAGCAGGCTGCTAAAACAGGGAATGTTTTATTTACTGTGCCATGCTGTGCGTCACACTGAGCATTTTGCTTCCTTTCAGTTGCCTTCTGCAGCAAGTCACATGTGCTGTAAATGATGAATTAGCTTCAAGTGTTATCACTTGGCCTGGGTTTGTCCTGAATGGCCCGGGCTGGAGCTGTACATGGAGCTGTGCTATGGTGCTTCCTCAGGGAGCTTCCTTCTGAAGTTCAGGAAGGATGCAGAAAGTATAACTCAGGATGGGCCAAGAAAAATAATCCAGGGAGGTTAGGTATTTATGCCAAAAAATAGCCTTCCCACAGATAGACTTGAAAGGTGGGTGTGGAGTGAGGCTGCCCTGCCTGGCCCTTCCTCCATGTGCAAAAGTGGAACGTGCTGGGGGAGCTTAGAAACTGGAGTTGAAATTCTCTCTGCCTTTTTTAAAAGCAGTGAGCCCTGTTCTCAGCTAAAGGTGAGCAGAGAGCTGCCAGGGCAGTCAGACTGTTCAGTCCTATCCACACACTTGGTTCAGGGTCTGGTTTGCTGCATTTGCTTCACTCAGTGTCCCACTGCACTGACCACTTATTTTTCTAGACCCAGCCTGTTGAAAGGGCAAAGGGGATTAAAAGGAAAGCCTTGTAGTCTTGTTCCTTCGGAGCCTGGCAGCCAGCTGGCTCTCCCCTCCTGAGAGCCATGAAAGGTGCACTATGTCTGCCCTTAGCTCTGAGCACGAGTTCCCCTTCCCCAGTGACAGCATTATGCCCATTTCCTAAAAGCTTCTTAGGGCCAAGAGGTTCCAGAGGGCTCAGGTTAATTCCTGTGGGGCTCTCTTCCCCCCTCTTTGGGGTTCACAACTGTCCCCATCTCTCTGCTGTGAGCAGGTCTCCATGGGGGTTTCAGCTCCAGCAGTATATTTGTGAATAAAAAAGCCAAAGTACAAGTGTATTTGTACACAAAGTACAAGTGGGGCTCATTCCCCACCTAATGCTGTAAGGCATTTGCTGAAGTTGTGTGCCAGGCAGGGACCTGTGTCCCCAGACCCAGGTGCTGAGTGGCCACACATGTCACCTGCCAGCCCTGTGCTCCTTGCTCCGTTCTCACAGAGGAGCTGGAGAGAAATGTGGTGTCTTCACAGCCAATCTGGGAGCCCCAAGGGATGTGCTGCACCAGAACATCCCTCATGAATCCCTTGCCTGGCACTAAAGGAAGCACAGCAACCATGAATGAATAAATATGCCCTCTCCAGTAAAAATTGAGTTACTTGATAGAGATGCAAAGGAAGTCCTCCAGCCTTCTCAATGTTTAAAACAAAAACTGCCTGCTTGTTAGCTGTGATTTATTGTTTTTGCTTGGGTCCTACAAATGGAATGGATTCAGAAGGTTAAGCCCAGATGAGCTCATGCTGTTCAGCTGGATGATATTAGGAGTTAATCCCTTTGCATGGTTCTGTATTCTGTAATACCTCTCAAGCCTGATGATTGCAGCTGTATTTTAAAAGCTTTGGTTTTTTAAAGATAATCTGGTGGAAGCGTGAAGCTGGTAGAAATAAATATTCTCTTCTTTCCATAGAAAAGGCACAATATTTGTTTCCATAGTTAAACTTTTCTTTGAAATGGCCTGCAAAACAAATTCAAGATTGACTAGAGCCTTGCAGTGGTAAAATTCAAATCTGTGATAGAGATGCAACTGGTAACGTTTCCCACAACTGCTACAAGTGATTAAAGGTCTCCTTTACGTGTTTAATGACCATTTTGTTTATTACTCAATACCTCTTTTGTTCCCTGTGGTTTGTCTGTGTGCTGCTGCCAGTTAGGCTGGTTTCTGGGAGCCCATAACCTGCTAGGTGCTTTAAACAGCTCATCAACCAGGTAATTTTGTCTCCTCCTGCTTGTGAGATAATTAAATGTATGTATAACAAATCTATCCTGTGGACTGGAACTCCAAGCATGTGCTTGGTTGACCCAGGGTCCCAGCAAGGGTTATTTATTAAATCCCCCTGATAACAGAACATTTTGGGGATTTGCTGCTGCAGATTTGCTGCTCATACCAGGTTTCTGAGCCATCTACCAAACAGCTGATCCACCTCATCCAGGCTAACCTTCTTGTTTCCATCTGTGTCACAGGACTCAGAGGGTAGAAAGTAACAGGAAAATAACAGACTGGCTCTCTTTGAAGAGTTGTGGGAACACTGCAATGCCCTGAGTGTTTGCAGCATGCCTCTGAGCTAAATATCAATTAAAGTAAGCTTACTTTTGAAAGAAAGCCAGAGGATTGCTAACTCTGCCTTTCTTTGGAATTCTCATGAGCTTTATTTACAGCTTCTGTGTTAAAAAAAAATAAAAAAAGAGAGAGAGAATTCCATATGGCTGCAGAGAAACATGATCTGAGCAAATCCTAGTAACTGCAAAGTCAGAAAGCAGAGTGAAGGGTTTAGTATAGGTAAGCAGGCCTGTCTTTTAAGGTCTGAGCTAAAATGCAGAAGTCTCTAGAACACTGTGGCCTTGGTCTGGTCTGTCAGGAGCTGTGAGGGCACCAAGGAGCTCTTTCTCCTGGCTTTCCTTTTAGCAATCCTTGGGGTTACCAGTGCCCGGAATGGAGCAGAAAGTAACAGAAATGGTGTTTGGAAGGGAAGTAAGTGACAGAGGAGAAACAGATGGGAGGGAGAAAAATCACCTTATTCTAATGTCATTCATACATTTCAATGGGTATTTTCATGTGTTTCCCTGATTCTTTTCCCACCCCTTCCTCTGCTCTCCTTTTCTGCTTCTCACCTGCTTAGGTTCAAATACTTGATAGAAAACATTTGTTCTACTTTTCATCTGCAGAAATGCATAGAAGAGATTAGAGTTTAAGGCACCCCTGGTCTGGGTTGGAATTGGTGTAACTAAAACAGATTAACAGCATGGAAATTTGGCCAAGAATATATTGGCTCTTCTGATGCTAGAGAATAGTTGGTGTTAGAGTTCATGAATTTGACTTGACTGGGCCAAATGGGAGGTAATTGGTGCTAAACATGAGACTTTAGATTTTTTTTTTTTAATTGGAATAGTTGTAACCAGAATCCAGTCCCCAGCACTGTGCACCTCCCTGGGTGGCTGTGTGTAAGAAGCCTTTAGGGAGTAAATGTGTTGCTGAAAGGTCCCTGCTGTTGTACTTTGTCAAACTTGGAGCTCCAGGGAGGTGCTGCTGCCTGCTGAGCACTCAGCACAGCAGCTCTTTGTGTCAGATTTGAGCTTTTCTTGGGGAGATCTCCAGAGATTTCCCCTACAGGAGGTGACTTGCCATCCCCTGGGCCTCAGTAATGCACCTGGAAATGACAGGCATTGCATTCAGAGGAGAGAAGCACATCTGGAAAAGGAAAGAGAACTTTCTGCCAGCCCAATTTATAGAAATTATCTATTTGTTATTTAACAAGAGGAGATCTTCACTGCAAGATTTAGTGGAAAAGTGCTTCAGCATACTGTGCCAGGGAAAGGTGTCAGTAATGAAGCTTTGAAACTCCTGTTGGCCATATGTGTGGTTTCTCTTCTGCTCTGAGGTGTGGACTCTCCACTGTAATATTTCCAAAAGGGAAGAAATTAATAAACTTAGGCAATCAAAGCAGTAATAATGGCAGTTCAGGTATACTCAGTGTATTTTTAAGAATGTGAGAGAGCAAGAGTCATGTAAAGGTTTGGAGCTGTGAGTCTGACTTCAACCACCATTTGTTTTGCCTGAAGGAGTAGTTGAACAGCTTTTCAAACCATATCCTGGGGAGCATCAGGCACAGCATCTCCAGCTGGGCAAAGGAGGGGATTGTGCTGCTCTGCTCTGCACTGGGGAAGCCTCACCTCGAGATCTGGGGGCAGTTTGGGGCACAACAACATGAGAAAGAGATAAAGCTATTGGGGAGTGTCCAAAGGAGGGCAGTGAGGATGGGGAAGGGCCTGGAGAGGAAGCCTGTGAGGAGTGACTGAGGGCACTTGGTCAGCTCAGCCTGGAGAGGAGGAGGCTGAGGGGAGACCTCACTGCAGTCACAGCTTCCTTGGGAGGGGAAGAGGAGGGACAGGCACTGATCTCTGCTCTGTGTGACAGTGACAGGAGATGAGGGAATGGGCTGGGGTTGTGTCAGGGGAGGTTTAAACTGGATATCAGGAAAAGGTTCCTTACCAGGGCGCGGCTGGGCTCCCCAGGGCAGTGGTCACACAGCTCCAGGGTTCATGAGTTCTGAGTTCATGAAGTGTTTGCACAATGCTCTCAGGCACAGGGTGGGACTCTTGGCACTGTCCTGTGCAGGGCCAGGAGCTGGACTTGGTGATCCTTGAAGGTCCTTTCCAGCTCAGCTTATTCACTGATTCTACAACCTTGGTTGAATAATGGCTACTGCAAAGGAAATTATGATCCTCTAATTTGCTGAACTTCAAGTACACCAGTGAAACAGTGGACAAAGGCATGCTTTGCTTGTGATCTCAAAAAAAAATCCGTTGCCAAAACCACTTCTAAGAGCTTATCAAAGTACTAAGCCATTATGGATTAATGCAATGTCCTGGTTTACATACAGGTTAAAAGATACATGATGAAAAGCTTTTTAGTTAAATTTCATCACAAAGCTGCATTAACTATGACATACCTCAAGATCTTTAGACCCCTGTTAAATTGCACAATATGCAAGGGACTGGATTTTTTGATGTTAAGGGGGATGGACGTGATAGGAACTCCAAGGAGCTTTCAGATGGCAAATTAAACACAGAATCAATACATGCTATATAATGCCAAAGGAAAGAATGAATTAATTTAAACCATGAGCACTGAAGAGTTGTTAACTGATTAATTAAAGGCTTAGGAAAAGGTTTGGATGTTGCTGTGCATTGCTCAGCAAACTGTGTGACAGGTCAAAACAAACAGGTGAGTAACACATGCAGGACAGAAAAGGGGGCTGGATGTGTGCCATAGCATGGGAGAGCTCTTAATGATGCCACATTTGCTCCTCAACAACCTGGGAGGTGCATTAGAAAATGAAAATAACATGCATATCATATCACAGAGCAGACAGAGCGTTTTGGGATCATTGCACAATTTCCCCAGAATGTTTGGATTGTGTGTCACACCCTGGCCTGGGGCAAGCTCGGGAATGCACACATTCACTTCAGACTTGTGCTTGTCTATCTTTATTTGAGATGACTGTCCAACATCTTGGCTGCTTTTTGTGAGCGTGCACAGCTTTTCCCTGAAATGGGAGAGAGAATGTAAGGGCAGGGCTCTGCTTTTACCTTCTCCCACTCGTGCCAGGGATGTTATTTCAGGGGCGAGCAGACACTCCTGCGCCATCAGCTGCCAGGGCCAGTAGGGAGGTTGCACTGGAGCCCTGCATCAGGAGCTGAGCCTGATAAATATTTTGTCACCTGATCCAAGCCCTGGAGAGCCTGCAGGGGCAGGGAGGTGCTTCCTGCCTGCTCTAGGAGTACAGCTCATGGCAAGAGATCTCCATACACAATAGCTACTGGAAATTTTCTCACTTAAAAGGTTTTGCTGTAGAAGGGAAGATGAGGTTGTGATGTGATTCACGTACGTTCCTCCTTGGGAAGGAGGAGGAAGGAGCAGGCAAACGCCTCAGGCTTTCACCATTCTTTCCAGGTGACTAAGCAGCAATTTTATTTTTAACAAAAGCTAATGCTAGGGAAGTGGACGGAGCTGAGGGTACATCTGAGAGCTCCTGTGACGCTTCCTGCAAGAAAGCAGAAAGCAAAAAAAATAGCAAAAAATCTGCTTAGGCTGTGGGAGATGCATTGCATTGCCTTGTATTGATTTTTCTCCTTTGGGATGAGTGTGCCTGTGAGCTTTCTCTCCTGTGACAGATTAGGTCATCCCTGCTGAAGGTCACCGACTGTTTTCCAGCATTTTTTCCTTGCTGGAGGTTGAGGTTTTGGCTTCCCTGTCTGTGCTTGTTTTGGCCAGCAGAGGGTACTAAATGAAAGGTTAATAAAGGAAAAAGTGTTCTCATGCTGTCAGGATGGGCTCAAAGTTTAGAATAAAAGCTGTGCTTCTGTTAATGGAGAGGCTTCTAACAGACAAAACCCAATTATAAATGCTGATATCCTCAAATTGGCTTTCTATGCAAATTTGCTTTGGTTTATGATTAAAACATTTGAATTTAAAAATTGCTAGTCGTGTAAATGACTGCTGGTTTCATTCAATATTCCATTACCAGTGTATGTTGTTTCATGTCCTTGATGACATCTTTTGTAGAAATTAATAAATGATAATAAGAAGACTTTTTGTAAAAATGAAGCTATGAAAGCAATCATGAAGTGATCTCATTGGGGGAGAAAAATTTACTTTAAAGTGCTTGAAAGTATTAATCTGAAGCGTTTATCCTGTAAGCTTAACATGGAATTTTCACTCACTATTTTTATCCTCTTGCCACTTCACTTCCCCTTATGCCAGAGCCGGTGTAATCCATCTCTCATTGCCAGATGTTGCCTGTCCTGCACTGGGAGGGGCATTAGACCCCCTGCTCTGCCTCTTTCCAGCCAGGCTTTTCTTTTTCTCAGGCTTTTCTTGGACCAAGATCAGGCTCTGCCTTTCCCTGCTGGTTGCTGCCCATTTCTGGGAGCCCCAGGCAGGGGCTCACGGTGTCAGTCCCAGTTCCAGCATGCAGCTTCCTCCTGCTGGAGCTGCTGAGCCCCTGGCAGGATGCTCTGTGCCAGCAGCACCGTGTCCCCTCTGTGTCCCCACACCCAGTGCAGCCCCCAGCCTGGGTGGCATATGGCATATGGTGACAGTGGGGGCTGGATGCAGGGAACAATTTTCCCTGCTTCAGCTCCTTCTGTGTGACATCTCCATGGGTTTTAGTTCTCCCTACCCTGCCACCTCTGCAAAACAAAGGTTAATGCTGTAATATTTCACTGCAAAGTTGTGACCTGCTTACATATCTTTTTTAAAATGTGTTATTGCCATTTTGTTAACTTCTTCAGTCTAACCTTGTATTCTCATCTGGGAGTAACTACATGTGGAAGAGTGAAATATAACATTTGCCAGGAAAAAATAGGGCTTTCAGGATACCTTGTTAGAAAAACAGGCTAGAAAGAAATAATGGTGGCATTTTTCAGCTTGAATTCTAATATAAGTTTATATTACATCTGGGAAATTCTTTCATCTAGCATTTGAATGGTGTTTTGTAGGTATATCTGATATAAAAATGTGTTTATCCTTTTGTCTTTCTGTTTTGTATGTATAATAATATAAATAGTACAAGTGACAACCAAGTATTTATCAGGAAATGCAATTTAAGACTGAAACCAAATGGGATTGAAATGAAGTTTAAATCCCAGGTGAGGTTCAAATCCCACTTCTCCTCTGACTGGTGACACCACCTCCCTATAGGATGTTAATTATCAGACAAACACTGCCAGCAGCATATGGAGCATGGTAAATCATGACTGTGGGGAGGATCCTCAGAAATGCAGCACTGTGGGTGGAACAGCCACAGTCCTTTGCTGAGTCCCAGAACTCTGCACCTTTCACCCCCCAGGCTACAACAAAATGTGGAAAGGCACAGCCTTTAAGGATCTTGCTCCAGAAAGGGAGAGGGTGTGAAGGAGGTGTGAGAATGGAAGCTGGAACTCTGCCTGGACGGTGTGAAGCACGTGTCTGCTAGCTGGTAAAATAAAATGGGAAAGAATGTTCAGAAACTTTCCCATGATCTCTTCCTGCTTCTCCAGTTTCTGCCTGCTCTCCTCTTCAGTGCTGCCACGTGGCTGCTGTCTGTCCCTGCTGTCTGGAGTCCCTTTCCTCCCAGCCTGGTCCTGGGACTTTTCCTCTAGTCATTCTCCCCATGCCACCAAAGCCTCCTGGACACCACAGAGCTCATATCAAGCACAGCCTCTTCATCCTTCTGGACCAGTCAGCTGCCTTCACCATCCCTCCCTCTGCTCTTCCTCCCCCAGTCTGTCCTTGGCCTCTGTGAGCCTGTCACTGTCTAGCCCTTTGTCTGCCCTTCAGCAGAGTCTGCTGGAAGGTTCTTCTGGAATGGTCTGAGAGGCTGCTGGCAAGACTACAGGAGTTTTAATCCCATTTTCTTCCTCCTCTGCAGCTGGAAATGTTGCCTGCAAAGCTCCAGGTAACCACTGCCTTATGTGTGTAGAGGTCAGTGCCCTTCTCTTCTGAGGTCACCCCCCTTGGCCAGTCCTGTTGGCACCATCTCACCACATCCTGGTGTGCCTCAGGGTGGTGTCTGCTCAGTGTAGACCTCTGTAGATGTCCTTATGTACAAAAGGGGTCTTTATTTCAGAAGCTGACCTTGAGGGAAAGCTGTAAAGCATCCAGTCCTTCCTTTCCCCACGCAGTAACCTCCTGCTCAGACTGCAACCTCTTCACATCTCTGTTAGTGCACCATGCTCCTCTCCATCTTCAGCAAACCTTCCTGCACACTCATGGCAGGCTGAGGCAAGGACTTGGTCTTGATTTAAGTCTGGTTTGAGTTTCCTGCCTGCCTCCCTGCACATGGGATGTTTTTGACCTCTCTTTTGGCTGTTTTTACAGTCTCGTGCCCCTGACCCCTGGGCACTGAGATGTCCAACCTTGCTTCTGACTGTCACACAACAACTTGCACCAGCCCTTTGGCTGTGGAAAAGTTTTTGTTATGTTTGATTTCAGTAAAAAAAAAAAATTGTTAAATTCCCCCGGGCTTTCCATAGCAAATATTAGCAAAAGTTCTACTGAAAAAATCTGTGTGAAGTTCCATCTGAATCTTTTCCAAACTGTTCTGTGTCTCAGCTACAAACAGAGAGGTTCAAGAGTCAGACAGTGCTGGTGGTGTGCTGGGATTGGTGCCTGTCACAATGACCAGTGCTGTTTTATTGGGTTTGCACTCCTGTGCTTTCCCCTGCCACTCTTGTCTTGTTCTCTCGTAGATATGGGCCTCTGGCAGACAGACAGCTTCAGGTTTTCTCTCTGTGCTATATCCTTCTAACTGATAGAAAACACAAGATCAGTGGACAAAATGAGCCCCACTACTATTCCTAAAATGAGCACCTGAACAAAAACTAGAGCAGTTTACTTTATAAACGTAGATTGCCATAACTGCCTGTGTTTGTTTGCAGCATAATCTCCCTGGAGAGGCTCCATCAAGGTGAGAGCTGGGCAGATTATCTCCACTGCCAGGGATAGAACAACCCTACTGTGTTTGAAAGGTGATGAGAAACGTGAAAAGTGAAAGTGGAGTGCTTGATTTAGAAAACAGCACCACGATGCCACGTTGTGACTCTGAGATCAGACGCTCAGCTGGTGCACAAACCTGATTCCAGAGGGGGGATTTTGAGTCCTTGAGGGTATTTTAATATCACCTCATAGTACTGCTGTATTTTATATTAAGCTATTAATTATGTATTATAATATATAATATATATTAATTAATAATATATATTATATTTTAAGCTATATTATACATAATCCTTACTGATATTACCTCCTTGTACTGCTAGATTAATTCTTGGATTTCCTGGTTTTATTTGCTTCTTTCAGAGGTTTGTCTGGAGGTTTCTATACAACTGAAATCTTTAAATGAAGCTTAGAAATTTCAAAAACTTTCAGTCCTGTTTTCCCTCAGTTATTTGCACTACATGTTCATTTCTGCTCTTGGATGCTCAGCATGCTGAGCAAGTCAGATGGATTTTTCTAATTCCTATATGTTTTCAAAGCCTTATAGTATTTAAGCCACACAATTCTCTCTGAAATCAGTAAAAGCTGTGTGTCTTCAATTCTGTGTAATTGCCCTGAAAGAGTAACTGTAGCTATTATTCAATACTTCAACAGTATTTTTCTGCCTTTGATTCTGGGAAACAGCTGCAGGTTAATCAAACTATAAACCAAGCTTTCAGCGAGTGATTATCATCATTATTTATTCAGGATTAATAAGGCTGGTGGAAACAACTCCTTGTGCTGTGACAGGAATGGCTGGTGTGTCTGCACCACGAGCAGTCTGCCACGAATCCTGGCAGCTGCGCCCTTCCTTCTCCTGTGCAGTGTAACACAGCTCCACACAAAATAAAGATGCATTGTAAACCCCTCCCAGGGCCCTGCTGTGTGCCTGGTAGGTCAGCAGAGTTCAGCTCCCAACACTGGAAGCTTTCATGTGCCAGGAGCACAGGAGGAGAAGGGAATCGTGTTGTACAGCACCGCATAATCACAGAGAGCCCTGTAACTGATACTGCTGCCCCAGGCTTGGTTTTTCACTTTGGGCTAGACTTTACAGCTAGGCTGCTGTCTGAGGAGCAGCTGAAACGTGAAGCAGCCTTGTCCTGCTCACATCAGAATCAAACAGAATGGTGGCCAGGACAGCAATTAGTGAGTTTGCCTCAGTTGTGATTTCACATCCTGAGCTGGAGTGAAGAAAAGCTCAAGGAGCTGCTTATTGTGGTGAGGTTTACAGAGCATCTATGCCATGCACTGCAAGACATTTTTCAGTCTCCTAAAGGGCTTTGCATTGGTAATTAGAGTAACTAATACCTCATAACAGCAGTGCACCCAGGAGGAACTCCTGCTCTGAGCAGGTGCCCGTGCCTGCAGTAGTGCCTGGAGGAGAGGCTTCATCCATTAACACTGGTCTGAAAATACAAACCCATTTAGCCAGCTGTCAGGGCCTCTGGTTACTTTCAATTCCCATCTGGACAGACTTAAACCAGTGACATACAGGTAAAAATCTTGCTATCCTGTTAAAAATCCCCTGAAGCTCCTGTTTCACCAGCTCTCTGTACTGGGAGAGCTTTTTCTATAATGGCTACCTTCACATCCTGGCTGAATGGGGACTTCTCCCCATCCCTGGCCTTAAAATCCATGCAGCCTCACAACTAAACTACAGTTCCAGACCATCAGTAATGTTTCTAAAAATGCCTAGCTGTCTTGAGCATCCAGGAAAGGATTAGCCTAGAGGCATCTCTTAATCTAATTGGATAATTGCCCTGTGCTGAAAAGGCAGCTAAGATTGTGTCCCCCCTCACCATTTTTCATATTATTTGCATGTATTTGGGTGACATAATTACCAAAATGCTCTGAGTAGCTGTTGATGCTAATTACAAGGGTGCATCTGGAAATACTTCTCTATTTTTGCTATGATTTTTGAGTTTGAAAAACACTATCAGATTTTAAAGCAATAGATTGCACTACAGCGAAGAGAATGTGTGAAGAGTCCCTTGGGATTTTTCTATTAAAAGAAGTTTTCACAGTTTATGCATCAACTTTTGATTACAAGACATTATTCAATACTCTGAAATAACATTAATTCAGCAGATAGGAGAAAGAAAGCTCCTCCAAGTGTGGAATTTTACATGAGAAAAATGAAAATACATATTACACAGTGTTTTTTCTATTATTAGGGTAACCTTATTCCTGTGTTGGGGATGTAGTGTCAGGTGCACTGCAGATTTTGTCCTCATAAATTGGAACTCAACACCCCTGTTCATACAGGCCATAAAACCCCATCCCAGTGCATGCTGTTAAACAGCTCCCTTCATTAGGCAGAAATTGCAATGACTCCACAATAGTCACTTCTACATGTTATTTCTTTTCTGTACACCTCCCTAGGAAACTCTCAGAAACCATTCAAGATTTGTGTATCCAATAAACTATCTCATTTAACAAAAACTGGAAAGCAATTTATGGGAGACGTGGGAGATGACTGAGTAAATTATATTTAGAAAATGTTTTTCTTAGGTCTAAAAAGATTTTATTTGGCATAAAGGAATACAAACTGTTCTAGACACTTTTTTGTTTTGCAGCTGGAATATTTTGCTTATTTCTTTTAATAGGTGAATATTAGAAGTGCTGGAGTTTTGGTTGATTCTGTAGTATCAAGCCACGGTCCTTCTCCATCAGACCCTAAATCTGGTGCTGTTGATGTGAGGCTTCTGTGGAGGAAGCCCTGCTTAGTCTTGCAGCCATCCTTGGGTTCCCCATCCCGTGTTCCTTGGCTGAGGGATCACACACTGGGATAAGCTGGCAGGTCAGGCTCAGCCCCCAGCACAGACCCTGGGGACTCTCAGTATGTATAGAAGAGGAAGCTGTGCAGGTTCTGGTGATTTAGGGTCTGGTTTATGGGGCTAGACGCATTTCAGAGAGGAAACAATCCCTTTCCTCTGAAGGGACAGTACAGCATTTTTACGGGGTTAAACCCCATAGGTCTGGATTTAGCTGGGAGAGAAGAGGGAGCAGCTCCTGTTTATGCCATGCAGCTGCTGAAATGAGCACATGGCTGGCTGGAGAGAGGCAGCAGCACAGCTGCTTTAAGTAGCTTATGGAATCTGAAGCTTTGCTGTTTACTGCTGCCCTTTTATTTCTTCTCAAAACACAGACAAAAAAATTATGTTGTTCTTAGAGAATAAATACGTGTTCTACTCTTTCTCTAGGAAAAAAAACTTGCTTCTGAAAAGCAACTCAGGAAGTTAAATAGTCAGCACAAAGATTTATCCCAGTTTTCCAGAGCCTGGACAGAGCAATTACCATTTGTGTAGGGGGAGGACAAGCCCTATTCTTTCTTTCAGGGAAGGGAGCCCATGCTCAGACACCATCACTTCAGCAGCTCCCACACCGCATTTGCTGCTTCCCCAGCACGATCCTGAACCCCAACATCATCATCCAGCCCTGGGCTCCGAGGGTGCTTGGGCAGAGCCAGCACTGAGAGCAGGCCCATGAGAGGGAGCTGCAGCTCAGCTCAGCACTGCCTGTTAGGAATGGGCCCCTTTTCCTCTGCTCCACACCTTAGGGTAGAATTCTGCTCTTCCTCCCTCTCTTCGTCTCTCTTTG